>CM060949.1:191274717-191317489 GCA_030765055.1 Mantis religiosa | reverse complement strand
AAACGAGAGCTGTTTTCTTGGGAGACTATTACGTAGCTAGACTATTCCATTTATATGTCGAGATTTCATCACCAGAACACATTTGGGAGTCACTCTGAAGCCGAGAAGATCATTTTAGTAAAAAAAGAGTTAGAATAATATAACTGAATTGGTATTTCTTTTCGGTATCTTTCAAAATAATATACGAAAATGTTAAAGATAATCCCTCTGAAAACTAAGCTTTGCTTGCTGGCTTCAAAAATGTTTAAAATACCATTAACTTTGCCCCGTACCTCTCGACACCTCTCACTGGATGCTGTGTGGAACAGGTTGTTGTGCGATATAACTAGCTTCTAATTTAACATGATCATTTATCTTAACCCTTTAATGCATGGTGCTGTATGGCAACATTAGGCTATATTCACCTTCAAAATCCTTAAGTGCAGTTCTTTTGTTATTATAATATTGTGCTGGCCTTTGTCAATCATAGATGAGTCTTTGGCACATATTAGGGAGCTCGCTGTTTCAAACCCCATACACTGACTAAGGTTTCTTCGCAGGTTTCCATCAATTGCCAAAGTAAATGCCGATGTGGATATGTAACAACAAGGCCCAAAGTCTAAAATAATATAAAAGACAAAAATCGATGGTAACGAATGCACTGACGTCTAGCCATATATAAAGAGATTAGATAGACCGGTCGGCATCCTAATGCCATCTGCTCGGCGCGTGTAGAAGCAGAGGTACAATTGCATAGCACAAAGGCTTCTGTGTGTCGGTGTCGAAGCTGCCATCTGCGCATGTCTTAGAGAAGCAAAATATAATTACTAGCTCCAATGTCTCAATCGATACATGACAAAACGAGACACTTGCCCGTCGCAGGAGCAGAGATACAGTTGTCTAACGCTAAGGTCTCTGTGGCCGCCTGTCAAAGCTGATCTGTCCATCACAAAATCAGGTACAATTACCTAGCATTAAAGCCTATGTGGAAAAATGAAGAAGAAGATGTAACAGTTGTCTAGTACTAAGGCCTCTATGAACACTCGAAGCTGCCATCTGTGCGTCATGTAAAAAAGAACCAGAACACCTCTGTACACACTTGTCTAATCCTCGAATCTGCCCGTGAATTACAAAAGCAGTTGCCTAGCACAAAGGATTCGTGGACAAATGTCAAAGCTGTCATCTGTGCTTCACGTATAGAAGCAGAGATACAGTTTAGTACTAAAGCCTCTATGGATAAATGTTAAAGTTTCCTTCTGCTCTTTACACATGGAAGCAGGGTTACAATTTCCTAACATTAAGGTCTCTGAGGACACGTGACGAAGCAAGCTGGTATTGTACAAGGATGAGACATAGGAGCTGATCTGAGAGGGGGGAGAGAGACAAACAAACTTAAATGATAGTGTTAAGAGAGTCATGAGGTATAGCCAGGGGCAAGAGGTTTTGTAGCGATCTTTCCGCGAATTTTCGCGAATTTTTCCTTTTTTCGAGAATAATATTTTTAGCGATAAATGAGGACATTTCTGTTACTTCTAGTCTGCATAGTAAAATTTACATTCTATTACAAATTGCATAAATGTAACTTTAATTTAACATTCACGTGTTCACAGCATGAAGCTAGAAGTCCTAAAAAATCTTTACAAATTTAACAAAAGAAAAATCAAATTTAATACTTGACAAAACCAATAAAGTGATATGCGCACTGAAATAACAGCTAAGCGGTGCAACAGTAAATTGACAACACAGCACCTGGCTAGTCCGTGATACTGGGAACTGTTTGTCGTATGCTAACTGGGAATGTTATTTATTGTATACCACACCGTGCACAGCAAAACAAAAACTCATTATACCAACTAAAGGTAGTGAGGATATTGAAGTTCTTGGAAGCTACTCTCAGACATTACATTAACATGAAAATATTGTCCCTCAGGGCTTAAGAATGTGTTCCGAAATGACTGAAAGTTAAAAAAAAAAATGAATACAAACAATACCTCACTAAAACCACCCAAATTTAGAAGCTAACACTGTTCCCTTTGCCTGTACTGACACGCTGGTCTAGCTGGTTTAATTCAGTCGTTTATATTGCCACCTATTTTGATGCAATTGTAATTTCTTTTCTAAAAAAGAAAAGCTTTCAGTTTTTGCATAAAATTTGTTAAATGATAATTTTTGCAAAGCCAAGTGCTGCAATACTGTAAAGGTACAGGCAACATTTGTTTCTGAAAATTTCAGATTGATAACAGATCCAATAATAGAATTTAATCTACACAAAAAACTGTAGGTAGCTCATCTTGTTTTATCCCGAATTAACTCGCTGAGAACCAAATGTGAAATATTAGAGAGTGCTTACTTTGGAAACAGAGTAAGTGTACTTGTAGATCATATCATGGATCATCCCAGTGTTAAAGCAGTAGAAGAGAATTTAAAAGTTTGCTGCCGTATGACTGTCTAAATTGAACTCCATTATAGCAAAAGAAACTGATGATGTAATAACCATAAAAGCTATATCATTTGTTTGAACCTTCTAGGCTAGTTACTAAATCAAGTACAGGTGATTTAAATTATGTAATGACAGCATTTAAACAACTAAATGCATATAAAACCAGTGGTATTACTTGTGATTCTGATTTGCTTCTATGTTACAAAGAGCTTTGTGGCATTGTTGAACAGCAAAGTCATGATGGTAACGGTAACAGATTAGATGTAGTAACAGCACTCTTGGCATTGAAGACAAAAGCTGATTCTTACAGCAATTTCTGTGAAAAGTCCCTTCAATGTCTTTGGTTGTCGATGTCAAACGCTGACAGTGAGAGATTTTTCTCTACATATAACTTAGTTGTGACAGACAAAAGAACAAGTATGAAAAGCGAAAATATCACAACTTGTTGTATGCTGCAGTTTGGTGATGTCTGATGTGTGATATTTGATTTTATTCATCTTACCTTCTGTCTGCTGATTTCAAATAAAATGTTTTAATTTGTAAAAACGGGGTTTTAACAATTGTGTTACTCTAGTTACCTGTTTCATTCATACTATTACTCATTAATCTTTCCCGGAAATTTTCGCGAAATTAACGCGAATTCATGGTACAATACACAAAACACCACCAATTAAAATTATTAATGCGAAGTTTATAAATAGTTGTCACCACAAAATCTTGCCTCTGGGTTTAGCACATTAAAGGACTTCTTGGTAAACATCGCATTTAAGTGCAAGAGTTTCCAATGCTACACAGGTAAATCCAATGAATGAGAGTGGCAGCACTGTAGGAATGTGTCCTTGGCCAGACAGCTTGGCTCCGCTCTAAACTTGCCAAACCCGCCTCATCATCATCTCCTTCCTCCCGTAGTTATAAACAGAACGCCACGCTATCTTTATCTCGCCAAGAAATTAATAGCGTACAGACTTCCCATCACTAATGGTCTGTTAAAGCTTTCTTATGGATGACTACCTCGCATTACACATGTTTTTACAGTTCAGCCCTCACACTGATGGTGCTTTGTTTTTCTCCTTTAACCATAACCGCTTCACGCACCGTGTGCGCTCTCAGATGACCATAAACGGATTCCCTGGTTCAAAAGAAACACCTTTCCACTTCCTCTGCCGCCTCCAGCAGGTACAAAAGGAACTGCATCCATTCCTAAAATTCGATTCAAAGTATTTGTATTAATGTGTATTTCAAAGGGTATTTCCATATTTTAAGTTTTAAATGAAAAAGTGCATATTTTACGCTTGAAGGGGCATAAAATCATAATGTTCCCGTTTACATAATGAAATCAACATTACTAGTACTTAATAAAGTTTCTGCAGACAACCAAGCGAAAAATACACACGAGAGCTGTTTAATAAAGAATGATCATAAGTTTTTACGGTCATAATTTTTCGCACTAAAATTCAACCTTATTATATCCTGTTTGCTTAATGTGAAACAAACCCACTGTGGTAGTTCCATTGTTGATACTCCTGGTTCCCGCCAGAGGGAAGTTCAGACATATTCAGTATCGCCTACCACTGCAATGGAGGTAACACGCGAGGAACAATATGCGGCTTTGAAATTCCGTTTTCGTCTCAACAAATCTTCAGTTGAGTCCTATACAATGTTACAGGAGGCCTATGGAGAGTCTGTTTTTCCCTACAACACAGCTCGAAGGTGGTTTAAAATGTTTAAAGAGCGGAGACAATCATTTTCAGAGGAAGTTGGACCCGGTGCTCCACTTAATGCTCTTACGGAAGAAAACATCAACACTGCTGCTGCCATTGTGAGAGAGGATCGACGAATTACCTTAAGATCACTTTATGAAATACTGAATATTTCATTGGGTGCCACCCACACGTTGGTGACAAAAACATTACACATGAGACGTGTTTGTGCACGATGGTTTCCAAGAATGTTGATTCCCGAACAAAAGGACATTCGCATGCAGGTCTACATGCAATTAAAGTTGATGTTAGCGGAAGATTCGGAGTTTCTTCCAAACGCAATCACTGCTGATGAAACTTGGGTACATCATTTTAATCCTGAGTAATCAGCAAAGCTCAGTGCGGGAATCTTCATCATCAATCCCCAAAAAGCAAAAGTGGTTGCTTCTTCTGGGAAAGTTATGGTCATCTCATTCTTTGATATTTATGGGATGTTTTATCAGCATGTTGTACCTGCACACACATCAGTAACTGAACAGTACTACAGGGATGTCCTGAAAACATTGCAAGTCTTTATCAGGCGCAAAAGACATTTCCGTGAAGCAGGCTGGATGCTGCACCACGATAATGCGCGGCCGCATATTGCCAATGTTGCTGCTGAATATCTTGCAAAAATCAACGTGAAGTGCATCCCTCACCCTCCCTATAGTCCGGATTTAGCCCCATGTGACTTTTTTGTATTCCCTAACTTAAAGAAACGCCTTCCTGGGAGGCATTATCCATCATCAGAAGCAGTGGTGAAGGCTGCGGAGACGATTTTGAAGGATCTCTCAAAAATGGTTTCCAGCATGTCTTTGAAGACTGACAGAAACGCTGGGACAAGTACATCTCATTCAGGGGAGACTATTTTGAGAAGGACCATCAAAATTATGAGGATGAGTGAATGTACGTTGTCAAAAACATTGTGATCATTCTTCATTGAACAGCCCTCGTATATGAATAAGAAGAGAAGTTTGTGAGTAGAGAAAGTTACATGAGAACACAAATCAAATCCGTTTTAGTTCGATTTTCGCTTAACCTTTAGTCTTTACAGCATCAATTAGTTTACAGCTGATGCGTTTATTACATACTTTTGTTAAAGTGCGGAATGAACCAAATTGAGGAATGTGTCGAGAAAAATAAGACTAAGGATAGTTCTAGTGAGTGTTTCAAATGGGAAAAGTTCTCGCTTGTAGCGAATCAGATGCGTTAGAGCCTTCGGCGTTGGCACCTCCTTACCCTCAATTTTATATTTCCCTCTCTCTCGCACACTTGCCAGTGTTCTTGGCGCTAGACGTAAAGGAACGCAAACTGAATTTTCCAAAGTTTTAAAATAATGCAGAAGTTGAAATCACATTTGCAACGTGGATATTCGTATATTACGAACATATTTTAAATATTTGGTTTAAAATAATTATAGTTTATGAATTACTTATTTTTCTAATCCAACGAAAATACCAGCGGCGCATCCGTATAGCTGTGAATGTTACTTACGTTAAGAGATAATTCGTCATTGGCATTGTCTTCAACGTCTGAGTACTGCAAATTTATAATGATATGTTCCAAAATCTCGTTACGTGCTATTTCTTTCCAAAAGTCGTCTTCATGTAGTTTATCTGATGTTTCATGCAGTTTTCCAGTCTTGTGTTCCTTGTTAATTTGTCCGTGAATAAGTCGTTTAACGTCAGTCAGTTTAAAAATATTATTTTTGTCTGTAACTTAATTTGCGCCAACATTAACTCAATTGGATTGTTCTAGCAGTAGTAAAGGGGGGAGGGACGTGGACCGTGTCTTTTTAATCCAGCTAATACACTTTTTCATGTAAGAATAACTGAATAATGCTGTTTGGAACTCTCTAGAGTAAATAGACATTACGAACCATTCATAAACAAAGATACGCGACCAGACTCGTTCTGCCAGACTAGCAGGAAGTGTATTACTTCCTCTAATCGAATTTAATAAACATGTTGGCTTATTCCAAGTTTTCTTTCATCACGTCATGTCAAATGTTTATGTTTGAGTTCTGAGTAACTATAAATATACGTACACGCATACATGTCAACCAATATTGATATTCATTACAGTGTTTACTTCGCAATTCATTGTTAAAATGGCACTTTATTTATTTGTATTAGGAAAACTATTTGAGCTAAAAGTATGGGTTCTTGAGGTTATGTTAAATGCATTACTCTCTACCTTCCTCTTGGACCAGTTTTTGCAAAATCTGAATTTTTATCTTAGCGCGAATAGTATTTATTAGAGATTAATTAGTTTGCCGCTCCTCACATACCTCATAGGGTGAATACAGTACAACAATGCAGGACTCCGATTGGGTGCTCGTCTAGTAGAGCTCAATGAGAAACATCATCATATTTGAAACACATAATAGTGATTGTTTCACATCGTTGGATGCGACATTACGCTCTAGAAAATGGTGCAAAAGCAGCACCATGTTACTGAAGCGATGAAGCATCCTGAATGGATCACTGATTCAAAAAGTAACTCCAAAGCAACGCGTTCACACGAACTCGTACGACTGATTCCGCTCCTCTTCTACGAGCTTACACGTCTCCTTGGAGGTCTGGGTCCAGAAGACGAAAATGTACTCATACAAAATATCAATTTCATTAAAGCGCAAAATTTATGTTCAATAAGGCTTTTGCAGAGACAATATCCTGCTATATTTATTGTTACTGGTTTTAATACTCAAAGGTCCGCATACTTGTGCATCTTAAATAGCAAACTCTATATTCAAGTTCAAGGCAAGGAAATGCATTTAGGTTCGCCCCAGTAAGGTGGAAGGTCCTTGACTTCTTCCAGATGTGAGTGATTCCCATTGGGAGGTGTGAAACAACAGGTAGAAAATCACAGCGGGAGTTCCGTACGATCCGTTTCTGGTTCCAGCCAAGACTCTGCTGACGTGGTTGAGACAAAAATGTGGCACACTTCCTACCACCTTGGAAAGTACCACTTCAATTGTCTGTATTACTAAAAAGGATAAAGTAAGTCAGTCATCGCAGGTAATGATTTCCAAATCAGCTATACATTCGCGAGGCAGGAAAATTTCTCTAGGACAATCAAGAGAGGCATTTGTGAACACTATTTCAGATATAAAAAGAAGTGACTCAACCAAAAATCTTCACCAAATAATTAGTCATTACCTGCAATTTAAATGACATTCACAAATAAATCAGAATCATGTGGTCGCATGTCGTTTGTTTGTTCAGCGCAGCTTGATTGTTTAACGTTATTTACTGCCATCTGACGTGGGAAACTAGAAGTAGGCTAGCAGTATTTTAAGCGTGTAACAAACCACATTGTACATTACGTCTTTTTTTTCATATATTATTACTTCAATGTACACGGGTATGTGTAGGAATTGGGAGACTCTGCCAATTATCTGGCATGTTTAATAGAGAAAATGCAGTAGACATGTTATTTTCTAATTTGTGTACAATTATGGAATACTGATATTCATTTATCAGCGGTGCCAGATAATACTGGCTTATAAATACGTAAAATATGAAACTATTAACAGTGAAGCAAACAAATATATATAAATATAACAATTTGCAACTTAAAACTTCACTTATCTTATAAGAAATGATGAAACTTTTGTTCTAAATTGACCGGATTCGCGATTTCATGTAAAACGTTTACACATCCTTACCCGGAAACAACAAAGCTGTCGTCATCGTTACGAACGCTAGATGTTAATATGTTCTTGTTAGTACTACCAAAATCTGAAAATACAACAAATTTAAAAACAGAATCGAAAGCTGGTATTTCAAAATTCATTACGCGATGTTTATTTTTTAAATTAAAAAAAGTTCCTGAAAATAAATATAGGATTAAAAGTTTATTGAATTTCTCTAAAAAAGATAAAATTCCTCATAATAAACAAAGTTGGTGTTTATTAGTTTAATTGTTTGCATTGTTATAAAGTATATAATGGAAATATAAAACGTAATTTAGAAACCAGAACGAAAGAACGTTCTCGTTATATTGAATAAAACAATTAAATGGTCCCATAGATTTATTGATTTCTGAAAATATATTTAAAAAAAAAAAAAAAAAAAACATCGCTTACTGAATTGTTTTTCCTTTTTTTTTTTTTTAAACCTTAACCAGGTAACTCACCCTAACCGAGATTCAAACTTTTTTTTATTGTTTCCGTTTAATTACCTATCTGTTTTCTGCAGTGTCACACACATACACTATACACATAAACACCCATGCCCAGGGCGGGACTCGAACCCGCGACCCTCTACGCGGTGGAACGCTAGAGACATACGTTCTAACGACCATGGCTACGAGGGCCGGCAATTTTGAAACACCAGCAGTAGATTCTGTTTCTAAATTTGTTTTATTTCCAGATTTTGGTGGTACTAACAAGAACATATCAACATCTAGCGTTCGTAACGATGACGACAGCTTTGTTGTTTCCGGCTGAGGATGTGTAAATGTTTTACATGAAATCGCGATCCCGGACAATTTATAAGAAAAGTATCATCATTTCTTATAAGCTAAGTGAAGTTTTAAGTTACAAATTGTTATATTTGTATATAATACTGGCTTGTTCAAAATATTTACACAAATCTGATGTTACACTAACATAAACTCTCCTCATTCTTTCCAAATCGTATACTTCAGGCTATGTCTTCTTAATCTAGATAAATCTGCAATATATTGTATATGTACACCTGTTTTGAAGGATATATTAGCTAACGCGATTGTCCGAGTTTTAAAGAGAGGGCTCTATGTGAAGTTTTTTTTTTTAAATTTACGTCCTCCAACGTTAAGTCATATTGGACGATGAATGAAATGGGTGAAATGATGCTCAAATGAGTCCGGGGTCCATGGAGCTTGGAGCTACCCAACATTCGTCTTCCAGGATATGGGAAACCCCAGAAAAAACTTTGTCCAGGTAGCTCAACACTAACCGAGATTTGAACTCGGGAGCTCTTGAACGTGAGGCAGACACGCTACCATCTACGCTACCGAGGCGGGCTATGATGGCTTTGATATCCATGCACCAGAAATAAGAAACTAAAGAAAGAAATATGTTTTCTAACATATCTATCTCGCAAAAGTGACTCAAAATACAGAAGACTTCAGGGAATGTTGGCATGAAGTTACAGATATACATTGTATCTATTGTGAAAATGTAATATTTATATCATCTTCTTATTTTTCTTTCACTGACAAGGTGTTGTGCCTGTTCCGACCTCACATTTGTTCGGCCCAGGGCTTTCTTGGTCTTCCTGCCGATGGATGTTCTTGCTCTAGTTTGACACATTATTGCCATCTTTGATACCCTAATCTTCTAACATTCTTTACAGTGCTCTATCTAATTGTTCCTATGTTTAAGAAGTGCTTGTACTTGTAGTTCGTCTCTAATATTCTAATTTAGAATGTGTTCATATCTTTTACAGAGCGTAGGAAGTACACATTCCGCTTGAATTTTTCTTTTTTCTTTTTCTTTTAAGAAACAGGCCTCACTTTCATACATTGCAACTAGTTGTACCATTGTTGAATACAGTTTTAGCTGCACATCTTTTCTAACTTGTTCCTCAGTGTTCGTCTGATTGTTCAACAAGTATGCTCCACTTTACACAATCAAAGTAAATAAAACCTTTTTACCCAAAAAAGTGATCTAATTAAAGTACACAATTTATGTCATATACATTGTTGTGGAGTTAATTTCCTAGGTATTCCTTGTTATACATTTCTAAAAAATGAGCAGCTCTTTGAAGTGTTGACTAACACTTAATTCCCTTATTCCTATTGTCACTATAACTAAATATTAATAAAGCAGTTCTACTAATGTTTATCTCGATTAAGATGAGATATACTAAAGACTAAGTGTCTGAAAGAGGATGTGAGGAGACTGATGTATTCGCAGGAGACACCGAGGTAAACTAATCGAGGCTATTACACTGCGACAGGGGAGAGGCGATGATGGTCCTATTCCAAGTGCGGTTGAAATTCATTGCTACTGCCTCTCACTTCATTTGCATAACGCGCCATCATCACCTTCAGGAGTATCACGTCAGGAAAATAATCCAACTTGCCTACTTTCGTCTCCGAGGAAGAGCAGTTTCACAATCACAACACGTGCTGAGATTCTTATGTTCAAAAATAGCGACACAACTGTGTAACCTAGCACTAGTATTGCGTGTATACTCGGGAGGTCGTGCTCTTTGCCTTGGGGTTTCACTTAAGCGAGTGCTGGGATACTCACACTCATGACTTTGCTGTGTCGTCCTCCATGGTCTAGTTTTAGAGGTCACGGGTTTAAAGCCGCCAGAAGTTATGTCTCTTTTCGGACAAAATTCCTCAGCTTGCTTTCTTTGGAAAGTAGTACTTATTTGATATTTATTTATTTGTACAGTTTCCATTACAATTCAAATACAATAAATTTAACATCGAGCATGCATTATTTATACATCCTGTATAAATATATGAAATTGCTGACCTAAGATTTACTCGCTGGCTCAGGTCCCCTTTGGTTTTCCTGAGCAGCTTGGTGTCATTTCTTCTTGACCTTCACTTCTTTTACCATAATCCACTTTTCTCTTAACCTATACAAGAAATCTCCTATACATCCATTTTTCTTTTCACCCATCCCCGTTAACATGTGTAACGCCACTACCTCTTTGCTCACACTGTCCCATTTCTTATCCCATATTTTTCTCCTGCAATTTGTTAACTCCTTACATTGTATCAGGTAATGAACAGTGCTCTCTTCATCTCCACAAAATTCACATACTCCTGCCTCATTACTTCTCAACCCTTTTAGATATATTATTGCTACTCTCATCCATGCTATGCCTTCTCTTCCAGTTTTGTCACATTGATCTATATTGTGACTTTGTGGGTTCGTGGACTTAAAAGTCCAAGTTACAAATACTAAAATTTGCTCTTTATTTCGGTAGAAACAAACTTTTATCAACCTTTACAGTCCAGAATTACGTCACATACACAGTATAACTTGCAAGGTCATCGACTACAAACACAGCTGTTCACGCGCACGCGTCCAATTACCGACTAACTCCTCTGGCGATCGGTGGCTCCCTTTATATAGATTACTCACTATCCGGAACGTTCTCAAACAATCAAGACGGCGCTCGAAGAAAGACGAACTGTCTAGAAATCCGTCTGCTTCCCCCAACGTTTCGGCGAGGTTTTATCTCCGCTCTGCTTTGCCCGTCTGTTTGATCTCGTTGCCCGCACCGCCTCGAATCAACAATGTGCTTGCGACAATATATTTTTCCCTACCCCGTTCTGTCTTTAATTGCTTATAAAATTTCAAAGATGTCTTTTCTTCTATACTTCCCCGTATCTCCTGCCTATCTATGTCTTGTACTCTGGTTCTCACTTCCTTCCAAAAACCGCTATAATTTATCTCCTCTACTCTCCATAAATCTCCCATGACCATCTTCGATAGCATTGTTTCCAATTCCGACCACCAACTATTTGTATTTTTAATTATTTTCTGTTGCTTCATGCACAGATTCAATAATTCCCCTTTCTGCCCTTTAATACACTTATACCAGAACTTCATTATTCTCTCTATTATTATTCCCCTCCTTTTTGTAATACCCAACTCTAGTAATGCCACTTCTCTTGGTGCCGATTTTGGCAGCCCTAGTAGTTCTTTGTAAGACAATCCATACATCTGGTCTAATTGTGTTCCTATCTCTGATGTGCCCCATACCTCCACTGCATACGTTGTTCTGTATTCAACGACCGCTTCATACATTCTTTCTAACCATCTAACTGACATCTCCAGTTTGTGTTTATATATTCTTATCCCTGACATTGCCGCCCTGCCATTAGCTATCACTTTTCTGGCTTGTGCAGCCCATCCTCCACTGCTACACATCCTTACACCTAAATAGTCATACTCCTTTACCACTGGAAGGGTAGAAAAACTGGTGGTCCATCTCGCAGATTAACGGCACGTGAAACAATTTCATTACTACTTTTCTGATAGGTAGTTGCTGCTTTACAACTCAAGAATCCGTCTATAAATTTCTAATAAATCCTACCTCGCATTCCAACAATACCAAGCTAGCCTGCCATACCTAAACTGACAACCTCCCCCTGTCACTCGCGTAACCACCCGAACTACTTATACGAATTTGCCTGAACACCAGTCGTCGCTAATTGTCGTAATTAATGTCAACTTATCCCAAGCCAAAATATCCTTATAGTCTGTTGCCAGACATACAATTCCTAATATTCTACACAACTTTACAAGATAATCATACTTAAACTTATTATAGTTTATAATTTAATTCACCCATCATTTCTGTTTCGTATGTATAATCCGAGCCTCATCTTTAGGTGCTAAGAACTGCCGATAATCCATAACAGTAAAAGCCTTCTGTAAGACAGACAGAAAACACGAAATACTTTACTACTGACTTGTTGTTATTTGGAAAAGTCATTACTTGTATTTCTTACATTATACATACGAAAATTATATATAGTGAACTTGGGAGAATATAATATACAATTGGGAGATTATATTACACTATTTACATCTCAGAGAAAATGTTGGAAATGTCCTCCACCAGTATTTTCTTTGATACGACTGTAGACACTGAAGTTTATATGGGTATCTTCAAGACATTTGTGGAGAAGCTGCATGATATCGAATTGAGAGAATGTTATTTCCAACAAGATGGAGCAACGTGCCATTCATCCAATGAAACCATGGAACTCGTAACCAGTTTCTTTGATAATCGAAAAGGTCTGTGGTCCCCCAGATCCCTTGACCTAACCTCACCGGATTTTTTCTTGTGGGGGTATCTAAAAATAGTGTACAAGAACAGGCCACGAACAGCTGATGTTCTCAAGGAATACATTCGAACTGAAATACAAGGGGCGTCCAGAAAGTAAATTCTGTTTCTCCACTGCAGCACTGCGATCGCAGTTCCGCACATGCGCGGTAGACACTCTGTATCAAGGAGAAGAAACGTGCGCCATTGTGAGATCGCTGTCAGCCACGTACGCTTTGTTGTGCTTGTTTACAAAGTCGGTGTTGATTGAAAATACCGCCGCTTGTGAAATCAGATCTGTGATTCGTTTTCTGAATGCTAGGAGAGTGAAACCAATTGAAATTTATCGGCAAATTTGCGATGCCAAAAGGTGTTGTGTTTCTTCACGACAACGCACGACCACACACTGCAAATGCGACGAAAAGCATCCTACAGTGATTTGGCTGGGACGTGTTTGACCACCCTCCGTACAGCCCTGACCTCGCCCTTAGCGACTTTCATCTGTTATTGCATCTCAAATCTCTCCTTGGCGGTCAACCCTTCAACAATGACAAAGAGCTGATAGAAAATGTTTCCAACTCGTTGAAGACACAGGCGGCAAACTTGTATGAAGAAGGTATACGTAAACTTGTGCCTCACTATGACAAATGCCTGCAAAATTTCGGCAGTTATGTGGAAAAGTAGTTTAAAAGTTGTAGAATTTTGTGCAATCAATAATTTTTCTGTATCTGTACACAATTTAACTTTATTACCAAACAGAACTTATTTTCTGGACGTACCTCGTAAATAACATTGGTGAGGATACTCTCCGTATAACTTCAGAGAATATGAGAAGACGAGTGCAAACATGTATAGATGCTGGTGGAGGACAAATCCAACATTTTCTCTGAGATGTAAATAGTGTAATGTAATGTCCCAATTGTGTATTTTATTGTTCCAAATTTGCACGAGTGTTCTGTTATTGATTCAAACGTTATGTCCTATTGAAATGGTTCAGGTTTAAATGGATCGCACTGTATTACAATTATTTATCAATCTTTCTATCATTTGTTTACAAAATTAATACCATAGAAAACAAAAATGAGACCTATATTATGGCTTTGGTATCCGGGTGAGCTATAAAACCCTGAAGGTCAAAACACCCTTTGGTCCCGTCATTGTTCACCTGCTACACATAGTGCTACTACAGACACAGTAGAAGACCGACCCTCCTCTTGATATTCAAAAAGGCAACGCCCGACCGACCCAGACGAATGTGTTAGGTGTATATTGTGACTGTAACTAATGCACCCCCTTCTTCCCCGAGGAGTATCGCGTTTCGCCTAACATCAGCATTAGTACCCAACGTTAATGTTGGTGTCTCTATCACATAAACATGTCCGATTTGATAAGGTTCTCCTATGGAAATTTTCCGGACACTTGTTCCTTCGCTACCCTCCATGCAGCCTACTTTGTACCGAATGTTCAGTTATAGACGCGAAGGGCTGCATATCTTTGTACATACCCACCCCTACTCTGTTATCGGAGTGAACAGATAGGACTTTATCGTGCTGAGGAATGCAATGAAACATGTCGGTGCTCTTATTTGCCATAATTCTTTATTTTCTCTACTCCGAACATAATCAAAATTCCATTCAAATGTTTAATTTCGAGATTTCAGTGCTAATATGACTCTCGAACCCCCAAATAATTTTCAGAAAAAGGTAAGGCGCCCACGCGAGTTGCCGTATGTAAACAACATAATCTAAAAACGAAAAGTGAGTTTAAATCGAAACTTGTCATTTATGATTGCCTCACAAAACTAACAAGAAAACTAACCCTCTCCAAAAACTACTCTTTACATCAAACATTTTACCAAAATTACGAGGGTTGTTCAATAAAGAATGATCATAACTTTTTTTGAAAACGTACCTTTACTCATCCTCATAATTTTGATGGTCCTTCTCAAAATAGTCTTCCTTGAATGCGACGCACTTGTCCCAGCGTGTCGGCCAGTTTTCAAAGACATACTACAAACCATTTTTTGAGATCTCCTTCAAAATCACCTCCGCAGCCTTTACCACTGTTTCTGATGATGGATAATGCCTCCCACGAAGGCGTTTCTTCTAGTTAGGGAATAGAAAAAAGTCACATGGAGCTAAATCCGGACTATAGGGAGGGTGAGGGATGCACTTCACGTTGAATTTTGCAAGATATTCAGCAAAAAATGGCAGTATACGGCCGCACATTATCGTGGTGCAGCATCCAGCCTGCTTCGTGGAAATGTGGTCCTTTGCGCCTAATATAGACTTGCAATGTTTTCAGGATATCCCTGTAGTATTGTCCAGTTACTGATGTGTGTGCTGGTACAACATGCTGATAAACGATTCCATATCAAAGAATGAGATGACCATAACTTTCCCAGCAGAAGCCACCACTTTTGCTTTTTTGGGTGTTGGTGATGAAGGAGATTTTCACACTGAGCTTTGCTGTTTGCTGTCAGGATCAAAATGATGTAGCCAGGTTTCGTCAGCAGTGATTACGTTTGAAAGAAACTCCGGATTTTCCTCTAATAACAACTTTAACTGCATGCAGAGGTATATGCGAATGTCCTTTTTTCGGGAATCAACAGTCTTGGAACCCATCGCGCACAAACACGTCTCATGTGTAATGTTTCTGTCACCAACGTGTGGGTGGCACCCAATAAAATGTTCAGCATTTCAGAAAGTGATCTTTCGTCGATTCTCAGGTAATTCGCCGTGTTGATGTTTTCTTCCGTAAGAGTAGTATTTGCAGCATCGGGTCTACCTTCCGTTGAAACTGATATCTCCTCTCTTTAAACATTTTAAACCACCTTAGAGCTGTGCTGTAGGAAAGAACAGACTCTCCATTAGCCTCATGTATAGGCCTCAACAGAAGATATGTTGAGGCGAAAGCAGAATTTCAAAGCCGCATAATGTTCCTCGCGTGTCACCTCTACTGCAGCGGTAGGCGATACTGAACATGTCTGAACTTACCTGATTCTCACAGGTGAAACCAGGAATACCAACAATTAAATTAATACGGCGTGTTTGTTTCACATTAAGCTAACAGAATATAATAAGATTGAATTTTAGTGCGAAAAATTATGACCGTAAAGGCATTATGATCATTTTTTATTGAGCAGCCCTTATATTTTCTCAGTATGCTAACAATTTTGATTCACATAACGTATTTTTAAGGCATTTTGAACACAAATTAAATGTATATCTTAAACTTTTTGGGAATATCCTCTAAAGTTCTGTTCATTTTGGGCGACTTGTACCAGTGACAAATCGTAAAAATGTAGATGCACTTAAAGTAGAAATGTATTTTTGTGTACGTACAGCCATTTCTGATACATTCCTTGTTATTTAGTTGGGATTTTCAAATAATTATATTTTTCTCAAATTGGAATATGTAGATTATTCTTTTTTTAAATCTACTGCCCATAGAAAGGGAATGGAATTTCAAAGCCATCAGTATAGGCCAAATATAAAAAATGTTACTATAACTTAAAGCCTAATGTATTCCATATTTCCCTTGCAGCCATAAAAATTTGATAATTTCTGCAGACATTTATCTGGATTAACATTAAATATATAGGGGAATAGGTGTTCCTAAGAGCAATTTTTACAAGAGTAAAGAAATTGTCAATACATGATAATGTTTTTGTTTATTTTCTGTTCCACGTGTAATAAGCAGAGGAACTATTGCGTTGCAATAAAAATTAGACCTGATATTTCATCGGAAAGATAGTGATGCAGCGGCTATCCAACAGTCGGCCGCGGGCAGTCGGAGCAGTAAGGAGTAAAGCAGCGCGCTTCAGCATAGTAAGCAAAACCACATTCAAGAATTTCCGTCCTCTCAAACATTTTGGAACTGTATTCCAAGGCCTTGGCGCTCTCGTAAGTTGAGAGGGCAAGTATGTGAACAGGGTTAGTGATTGAGTTTCACTGCTGCTTTCCGAGAGAGTTTGTGACGTACTGATACTAAAAGAGATTAGAGAGGTCTTGAGTTAAGACTCTCCGACAAGTGAACAATCCCTAAGAAAACATACGTCGGGCGTATTTAATTACAAACCCGAAGATAGGGAAGCGATTGCAGAAATGTAACAAGTTTTACTAATTCCACGTGTTTCACATCCTTTTTAATTAATATCAACGGATTCTTCAAAAGTTATTTCGAACAGCTTGGACTGTATGAAATTTTAAGGGACAAAAGCTCTCCAGATCACTAGACAATTATGTCATAAAGAGATAAACAGAATTAATTTGTCGGAGATGATTAAAAGGCCAAAATGCAACGTCAGTTAAGTCAGTTATTTTAACTGTTTTTCGATAATTTGGGCTCTCGCCATATTAACCGTTCTTCTTTGCTATAATATTTCTATAAACTCGGGATGTCACTGGTAATTCGGAACAGATGGCACATCCACTTGACTGACTCCTGTATCCTCCTCGTGTGTACATAGATACAAAGGTGGACAGATCCCTGTCTAGGTCCCAGTCAGTAGCCCAAACCCTGATATGAGAGTGCAAAGGAGATGATTTGAAATGAGGGTGAAATAGATAACAGGGAAAACAATTTTGCTCAGAGGCCTCTCGCCAGGCTTAATGTTCTTTTATATATTTTAAATCTTCGACAGGGGACCACCGACTTTGCTTCCTTTCCGAAATAAGACAGAATTTTTACACTCGAAAAATCATCCTCGGCTGGGTTTGGACCTTCCACCTACAGTCTGATTTTTAAAAGAAGATACGTGAAGGTCATCAAACAAGGGTCGCGAAGGGTAGGAAGGGAAGGTCGTTGCTATGGTAACGTAAACAAAGGTTGCCAGATTGTTACACTGGTGAATCACATACCTACACCTCGTCGTTATCGCTAGTTTTGTGTGGGAAACAACAGTTTGCTTGAGTATTCAGATGCGTGGTTTATTGTTAGCCTACTTTGTGAAAATACAATTATAATACGTTTTTATGGAAGCAAGACTACTGGCGGTAGGATTAGAGGTGGACCGAGGAATCATTGCCCAAAACAAAGATCAGCTTACGGTCGGGGTGTTACATTGCATAGCCAAACTAAAGAATTTGTCTGTTCTCTTAGAGAATTCTTCCAACAGGAAGACGAGAGTTTGCTCCTTATCAATGAACAGCTTATTCCTTTTATCCAAAAGTGAGAGTTCCAGGTCAGTAGATATGCTTGCACGTAAAAGAATTCCTGCGGGTCAAAATTCTGGCATATTGGTGGCGTTGATATGAACATGTCAGTTAACAAAGTCGTTAATAATAGTATATTGCGATATTAATGTATACGGAACGAGGAAAGGTTTGAAAGAACGAGGCGCTCGCACCGAGTTTTTTTTCAACTTTCGAGATTCCGTTATGTGCTTAAAGTCTGTCTAGTGAACGGGAGTGCAGTTTGCCGCTCAAAGGAACCTGACCCTACCGCCCACTAATGACCGTCATAAATCTATCTCCACACTTCAGAAATGGAACACTGTCGTTGAGGACCAATAGCAACCCTGATTTTCTCGAAGTGACAGTCGCATGTCTACTCCACGTGGAGTCTCAGTTGCCAAAGTTCCAACTTCCAGTTGATCTGTTTCATTACGTGCAGAAATTCGTTGTGTGTCACGATGTGGAGACCGTGAGAGGGAAATGCAGTGGTAAATGCAAATGAAGTAGTAGATAACTTTCAGTCAAGTGAAAATAATCAAAGTGATGACAATAGTGTGAATAACTGGACCGAGTTATATTACTGGAAAAGCCTCAAAAAACAAAGTTATAACGGGAATTGTTTCTAAGCAAATTCAAGCGCTTGTTTTGAACATATATAAATATGTGCTGAAAAATAATCTTGGTAAGGGGTCGTGCAATGAACCTGATGATAAATTCTGGGCAGTCACTGAAATACAGTAAGAAATATTGTGACGAAAGGAATACCAAAGACGCCGAACAAGTGTGAAAACAAAAGGAGACGTTTCTCTAAAGTAGATAATTTCACATGCGTTTTAATTCGTCGAGAAATTTATAGATTCTATGCAAAAGGGAGAGCGCCCATCTTAGACGAATTGCTTGCACATTTGCAAGATATTTGTGATTTCCCTTATGGGCACTGCACTTTGCGCGGTCTCCTAAAGGATCTGGGTTTCAAATACCGCACTTTGAATAAGATAAGGATTATTATGGAATCCAGTAGAATTGTAGCTTGGCGATATATATATATATATATATATATATATATATATATATATATATATATATATAAACTAAGGAAGTTTTGCAGTAATGGACATAAGATAATTTATTTAGACCAAACCTCATACGATACTCATGACGTATCGAGAAAGGTGGTAACCTTGCAGAAAGGTCTGAGAGGAGGAGGGCCAGGGTTGTAAAACGATTATAAGGGTTCGTCAAAGGTGTTGGCCGACATGCACACCAGTTAACTAAACAGACTTTACCACATGTGTGTTGCACGTTATTTTTTGCACTATGTGTATTTATATGAATCTGAATTATAGTAGTTAAAATATTAGCTGAAGTATTAATAAATATGATTGAAGATAAATGTTAGATTTTAGAAAGTGCATCGCGTATATGTGTTTCTATGGAGAAATACTTACCACACTGTGCGGAATGTCAACTTAAAATACATAGCAACAATAACGGTAAGTATGGAATATTAGATATGCAGTGCAAACAATTACTTAAAAGAACTCATATGTGAAGACGCTACAACACAGTGAATGCGTGAACAACTTAATTTTGTTTTTAAAGTAGGCTAATACAGATTAACTGTACATATTTTTGCTGAGGTGAGATAACTCGAACCCTTGTATATGTTTCAAGTATTGAGAGGATAAAGAAAGGGGAAATTCTGGGCAACAATGCAGCACCCACGTGGAGAAACAGATGACCTTCACGTATCTTCTTTTAAACATCAGACTGTAGGTCCCAGTCAGTAGTCCAAACCCTGACATGAGAGTGCGAAGGGGATGATTTGAAATGAGGATAAAATAGATGACAGAGAATAAAATTTTATTCAGAGGCATCTCGTCAGGCTTAATGTTCTTTCATATATCCTAAATCTTCCACAGGGGACCACCAACTTTGCTTCCTTTCCGAAATAAGCCAGGAGTTTTACACCCGAAAAATCATCTTCAGCGGCGTTTGGACCTGCCGCCTAGTAAACATAGGGCTAAGCCACGGACGACGATTTATAACATGAAGGATTTTTGATGAAACATTGGGTGCAGTGAACGATGGGGGAAATCGGAAAACCCAAAGAAAAAACTCTGACGCCGTTTTGTCCATCATAAATCCCACATAGATGCTTCCTGAGTATGCTTAAATGTGAAGATGAAATTCCAGGATGAAATTCCAGCACACCAATGACGCTAATATGATCCTGGCATATATCCCTTTACAACTAGTATAAAAGGTTATTTCGTTATATAATACATTTTAAATTTAAATTTTGGTATAACACGAGAGTACGTTTTTGAATGTCAAAGGAGGTCATTGTATTTATATAATTGTGTATCTATTCATGAGCTTTAAAAAGGCGAATCATAATATTTAACTTGGTCTGCGAGAGAAAAGCCAAACAAATGACAGAGAATTTCTCTCAACAGAAAAGTTAATTAATTCCGTGATATTCTGTACAAAAGCCGTGTATCCACAATTATAACGCAAAGTTCACCGAACAATTTCCAGGAATTTAGAGGTAAAGTGGTCAAAGAGGAAAATCTGTGTTAGCTGCGAAAGAGCTGAAATATTAAACGAATTAAAAATACCTATCACAGAGGAAAAAAGGGTACTGTGCTTTGTCTTCTTGCATTTATTTATTTCCCATATCGTTAGCTTTAATATCGAATTTTGTTCCTTAGCTGTCTTTAGGTATAAAAGTTAAAAACGTTCTCAGGAAGTACATTTCCGTCATAATTTGTATAACTGCACTATACATACAGTTAACGCATTTAATTCAGATCATTTACTCCGCATATTTTTCAACAAACTTTACTTCCAAGATAGAGACAGACTGAAAAATTCAATGCCATAGCCGGTATTTGAACCACGGATCTTCTGGTTGCCGTCCAGCCGCTCTAACCATTGAGCTACTATGGCCACCGTGCCGACATGACATTAAATTCTCCAACTGATTCGTATTTTTTCCCGGTAAACCACTAGGAGCTCTCATAAACACATGAGACAACTACCTTAATGACGACTTACAACATGTAAGTACTCTAAAGTACTCTGGACGGCAGCCAGAAGACCCCTGGTTCAAACCCCGGCTATGCCATTGAATTTTTCAGTCTGTCTCTATCCTTCCATACTTTAGTCTACACACGGCCAGTGTGAAAGAACAATTCATTTCCACTATTCTTTCCACCTCTGTAGCCTAAATGGTAGTGTGTTTTCCTCACATTTAAAAGATCCCAAGTTCGAATCACGATCAGAGTGAGTTACATGGATAAGGTTTACCCTTATTATGAAAAATGAATGTCTGGTATCTCTATCCTCTATATACCCTGAACTCATTTGAGTATCATTTCATTCATCGTACGATATGACTTAGCGGTGGAGGTTTTCCTTTATCCTGAAAGATAAATGTCTGGAAACTCTAATCTCTATGTACCCTGGACTCATTTCATTCATCGTCTGATATGGGAATGCTGGAGGACGTAAATTAAAATTCTATCTACTTCAGTTAACAGAGACAGACATTTATACAAATGACCTATATACCTATTTCCTTACAGATGCAATGCGAATATAAGAATACAGTAAGCCGTAAACGATAGTAAACAGTTTTAAGATCTGGCTGGTATGTATGGACCACAACAAAGATAAAGTAATTTTCTATTTAAGAGAACTATGTGTATTAGATAATTCATTCCAAAAACCTTCTCTCTCTCTCTCTCTCTCTCTCTCTCTCTCTCTCTCTCTCTCTCTCTCTCTCTCTCTCTCTCTCTCTCTCTCTCTCTCTCTCTCTCTCTCTCTCTCTCTCTCTCTCTCTCTCTCTCTCTTATAGTACACAAGTGTTCAAATTTTTATTTCTGGGTTGTTCTGTTTTGAAAGTCACCTAAATACGTCCACCTTTTTCTAAAAATCTGCTTCGAGGGGGAGTGTCCGGGCGTCTTAAAAAGAACAATTTCAGATAAAATCCCAGCATAAAACTTTTCGGGGCCTTAAAGTACTTACAACATAGTAAGCCGCCATTAAGGTAGTTGTCTCATATATTTATGAGATCTCCTGTTGGTTTAGCGGGAAAAACACGAGTCAGTTGGAGAATTTAATGTCATATCGGCACGTTGGCCATAGTAGCTAAACGGTTTAGAACGGCTGGACGGAGACCAGAAGATTCGTGGTTCAAATCCCGGCTATGGCATTGAATTTTTCAGTCTGGCTCTACCCTTTCATAGTACGTCTTACACACGGCTAGTGTGAAAGAACAATTAATTTCCATTAATTGTACCTAATAGTGGTCCGAACTATAAAGCCCGGGCCTTAAAGTACGTCCAACATAGTAAGTCGCTATTAAGGTAGTTGTCTGTGTTTACGAGAACTCCTAGTGGTTTACCGGGAAAAACACGAGTCAGTAGAGAATTTAATGTCATGTTGGCACGTTGGCCATAGTAGCTAAACGGTTTAGAACGGCTGGACGGAGACCAGAAGATCCATGGTTCAAATCCCGGCTATGGCATTGGATTTTTCAGTCTGGCTCTACCCTTTCATGTCTTCTATATGTTGTAGTGTCACTCCATGTCTGTTCTTTGCAGTAAAATGTAGCTGGCTTTTGTTTTTAATGTCTGTGGAGTGCACGGTTATGTTCTACTCCATGGCGTTCTCAACTTAAAGCTAAGGTCTCCTTCGGAAGCATGTACTTTTAACTCCAATGTGTTCGTATTCAAGTTCAATGACGTTGCAGATGTTATTTTTATTCTTCTAATGGGTAATGTAATGAAATTACAAGCTGCTTCATAGCACCAAGTCCCTCAGGATACTTTCCAATGATGAAGGAATTACCTAAATTAATTGAGTGGTCTACATTATTTTATATACACTTGCAAATGTTCTCTCTTTATATTCCACTTAGTTAAAAGGTAGTTAATCGATTACTATTTTGCTCCTGTAGGACATCGTCCTCAATTAAACATACCGGCGCGGCGGCGTAAGCAATTCGAGACGGATATCGCTTGTCAGCTGTTAATCTTGCGACATGCAACAAGCGATTCCGTGCGCTACATGCACCGTAACGCTGGAACTGCACAACTTAGTAAGCACGTCAATATATAGGGTGAACTGAAAACACACAGACCGCCAGTTGAAGCATGTTGTCGATTAGCAGAAACTCAAATGTTACCGATGTATAGGAAAATCACAAAAATGTACTAACGATTTTGCTATTTCCGGTTCAAGAGAAAGTTATTTATTTTAAATGGATATCCTACCTATCAGAAATTAATTGTTCTTTCACACTAGCCCTGTGTAGGGTAAGTTTTGGATATTCACAGAGCTACCGACTATAGCTTTCAATTGTTCCGAGTGACTCTACCCTCCGAAAACCTTATCCTGCACACGACTAGCGTGAAAGATAATCAACCTAATAAAGGTTATAATTACGAAGCCTGGAACTTAAGTACTTACAGCCCATTAAGTCTATACGAGAACTAGTGATTTCCCAGCAAACTAATAGTCAGTTGGAGAATTTAATGCCATGCTGGCATGTTGGCCATGATAGCTCAATGGTTAAGAAAACCCGGACAGAGACTGGGAGATCCGTAGCTCATCTCGGTCTAAATCTGCCTATCCATCCTATGTATTCTTTTATTCATACTGGATACTGCTATTCAATAGTTTTATAAAAGGTGCCCACAACAGATGATGATAATTTTATATTTAAGGGCGCCCAACTCCATCGTCATCAGCGCCCTATCGAAAACTTATTTTACTTTATTATAACTTTCATTTGACTTTACCTTAACTTTAACTTTGTTTTGGCTGGCTTGGCTCTGGCTCCGCTCCGTCTTCACTCCAACATCACTCTAACTTCGCTCTAATTTGGCTCTGACTTGTCTCTGACTAAGCTCCGACCCCGCTCCGGTCCCGCTCCGCTGCGCTGCGCTTTGGCATTGCTCTGGCTTTGCTCTGGCTTTGCTTTGGCATTGCTCTGGCTTTGCTCTGGATTTCCTATCGCTTTGCTCTGGCTTTGCTCTGGCTCCGCTTTGACATTGCTCTGGTTTTGCTTTGGATTTACTCTTGATTTCCTATCGCTTTGCTCTGGCTTTGCTGTGGATTTCCTATCGATTTGCTCTGGCTTTGCTGTGGATTTCCTATCGCTTTATTCTGGCTTTGCTCTGGCTCCGCTTTGGCATTGCTCTGGCTTTGCTTTGGATTTACTCTTAATTTCCTATCGCTTTGCTCTGGCTTTGCTGTGGATTTCCTATCGATTTGCTCTGGCTTTGCTGTGGATTTCCTATCGCTTTATTCTGGCTTTGCTCTGGCTCCGCTTTGGCTTTGCTCTGGCTTTGCTCTGGCTTTGCTTTGGCATTGCTCTGGCTTTGCTGTAGATTTCCTATCACTTTGCTCTGGCTTTGCTCTGGATTTGCTGTGGATTTCCTATCGCTTTGCTCTGGATTTCCTCTCGCTTTGCTCTGGCTTTGCTCTGGCTCCGCTCTGCCTTCGCTCTGGATTTCCCATCGCTTTGCTCTGGCTTTGCTCTGGCTCCGCTTTGGCATTGCTCTGGCTTTACTCTGGCTTTCCTCTGGATCCGCTCTGCCTTTGCTCTGGCTTTGCTCTGGATTTCCTATCGCTTTGCTCTGGCTTTTCTCTCGCTTTTCTCTCGCTTTGCTCTGGGTTTCCTCTCGCTTTGCTCTGGCTCTACTTTGGCGTTGCTCTGGCTCTACTTTGGCGTTGCTCTGGCATTGCTCTGGCTCCGCTGTAGCTCTCCTCTGGCTTTGCTCTGGCTTTGCTCTCGCTTTGCTCTGGCTCCACTTTGGCTTTGCTCTGGCTCCACTTTGGCTTTGCTCTGGATTTCCTCTCGCTTTGCTCTGGCTCCACTTTGGTTTTGCTCTGGCTTTGCTCTGGCTCCACTCTGGCTTTGCTCTGGCTTTGCTCTGGCTCCGCTGTAGCTCTCCTCTGGCTTTGCTCTCGCTTTGCTCTGGCTCCACTTTGGCTTTGCTCTGGCTTTGCTCTGGATTTCCTCTCGCTTTGCTCTGGCTTTGCTCTGGCTCCGCTTTGGCTTTGCCCTGGATTTCCTCTCGCTTTGATCTGGCTCCGCTCTGGCTCCGCTCTGGCTCCGCTTTGGCTTTGATCCGGCTTTGCTCTGGCTTTCCTCTCGCTTTGCTCTCTTTACTCTGGCTCCGCTCTGGCTTTGCCTTGGCCTTGCTCTGGCTGCGCTCAGGCTCCACACTAGCTCCGCTCTGGTCTCACTCTGGCTTTGCTTTGGATTCGCTTTACTTTAATTTGACTTTATTTAGATGAGGGTCAAACACGGATGTGGGCCTTGTTTGGGCGTTTGGCATTAGCTCTGTCACCACTCAGAGGCATCCAATCGAGAGATTTGGCTCGGCATCCTGGAATCACCAATCCCGTACCTACCTAAGTAGGCCCCCGGGGGGAACAACAATAGAAACACAAATAAAAACGGAACAAGAATAAAAAAAAAAAACCTATTCCTCTCTGTTCAAACAGGAAGCGCAACTGCGTGACAATATAACAGTCGATTATGCAAACCATTTAATAAATGACTCAATCAACATTTAGGAATGTCTCTCATCACTTCCATTTGTCGCTATACCAGATCTTCTAAGTTTGGCTCTGTCTCGATATACCATTGACTTTAAATGTCCAACCTAACGCAGCCAGCAGGTGGCAAATCTGGGTTCTTGCTGGCCACTCCATATGTTCTCTTCTACCAATCCATCGTTGTGACGGGGGAAAACCTTCTGTAAGTGCGGACAAATAATCTGAATGAGCTGGGGCTCTCTTGCAAGAAACATTTCCCACTTTTGGATTGACTGGGTGTGGAGAAAAATTGTGATGGCCATTACTACTTGAATTAGAAGCAATTAGTATCTAATAGATTTTCGCATTTCTATAACGAAGAAACGACCAAAACTATCAGTACAGGATTTAGTTCTTGTGGATACTGCACGTGATTCTCTTCAGTACATTGTGGATTCATATCTGAACAATATCGACAGTCAAATAAATGTGCCTTCATGAATATAAACAAAGGACAGAGCAAAAGTCTTATGTTTTGAACTCACATAACTTTTTCTACTCTTGCACAAAGTATACTTATGAATGCTCTTCATGTTAATCAATATAAATACCCTATTGCTAGTTTTCTTGTAGGTACAAGAGAATATGAGAGCGAGTCAAATGCTTTCAAGAGCTCGTCGTTGTGTGATAGCTATGAAATGCCGCTCTATTTGCATAGCTAAGAGAGAGAGAGAATATGAAGACATTCCACTTGATAAAAGTATAACTTTGAAAATACAGATGAAGAAGAAAATCTACGTTACCCACCCTTGAAAGATGCTATACTCAAACATCAAGTTTTTTATTTAATATATTTTTCCTTTTTGCTTGATGTTCAGTAAATCACATAAAGATACCTTTAGTATGTCGTGATATTACAGAAAAAGTAATGTGAAGCGAAGCATCATCAATTCTAGGCTTGCTTATATTGTCTCTATATCTCAGATATGGTGAGTTTTGTTTCTCTGAAGCATGGAACCACAGGTGGTTGCTTATAAGAACTCGGACTTCTTTATTCAGATAAGTTCACGAATAGAAGTAGATATTAAAAACGTTAAACAAAGATGATGTTCGCTTCTTAAGAATGGTGCAGAAATTATATCAGATGTTAAGCATGAAAAACAAACGCCTACAATGAGCATCTATAGCTAAGGAAGTGAGACAATAGCCAATCGTTAGCAGAGTTCGGGTGAAAAAACGAGAGTTTGATTCTACAGTTAGACAATACCTCCCTGCTGTTTCTAGTACAGCTACAAGCAAAAACTCTGGCCAATCTCTTAGAACACAGTGGAAGTTTTTCGCACCTAGTTGCCACAATTGGCTAATTAAGAATTTATCACGCCCAGAATTCTTGTACTTGAGGTACGTCCACTTTAGGTTGAAACATAAATTAACCATTGAGCAAATATGGGACTATAATTGCGTTTGTATACAAATATCATCTGGACCAATTTAAAGATCAGCACAATAATTGTGACAACTGTAGGAGCTGATTTCTTACTTTGGAGCCCCGAGTTGGATCCTCGATCAGGGGGTGATAATTTTACTCAGAATTATTCCAAATGCTATAGATCAGGGTCGGCAAGATGAGTACCCAGAATGCGAAATCCTTTATCCCTATAATAACTCCTCCTTTCCTTCTATCTGGCAGGTAAACATACATGTGTCGTGTACCACAGTGGAAGTCATTCTGGTTTTGGATGAAACGTATTTTACGACGTAATCAAATGTATATATTTGATTGAAAGATTTGGCTAGGAGAGCACAAAAATCATTAATAACACTAGAGAATATGAGTGAAGGACGTGCTCTAAAAACAAACGTTACAACCCATCTGAAAAGTGCATTGAAATTATTTACAATGTATATTGTAAGACGGTGACGTTGTCATAATGATACCACCTTAATTTACAAGACTGGTATCCCTGCTGCTTTATTTTTAAATATTACTGTTTCAATGTCCAGCTGCAAACTAGCATTGAAGATATCCATTCAAAAATGCTACTGGGTAGCAGACTTTTGTTCAGTCCCAATATGCTAAACAATTGTTCACAATGGTAAGTGCATACGAGAGCTGTTCAATACAGAATAATCACTTCTCTTTTGACAGCGCACCTTCACTCATCCTCATAATTTTCATGGTCCTTCTCAAAATAGTCTCCCCTGAATACGATACACTTGTCCCAGCGTTTCTGCCAGTTTTCAAAGACATGCTGGAAACATTTCTTGAGATATCCTTCAAAATCACCTCCGCAGCCTTCACCACTGCTTCCGATGATTCATAATGCCTCCCATGAATGCGGGAGGGTGAGGGATGCAACTCACGTTAATTTTTGCAAGATATTCAGCAACAACATTGGCAATATGCGGCCGCGTATTATCGTTATGCAGCATCCAGCCTGCTTTACGGAAATGTGGTCTTTTGCGCCTGATATAGACTTGCAATGTTTTCAGGACATCCCTGTAGTATTGTCCAGTTACTGATATGTGTGCAGGTACAACATGCTGATAAACCATTCCATGAATATCAAGAATGAGATGACCATAACTTTCCCAGCAGAAGCAACCACTTTTCCTTTTTTGGGGGTTGGTGATGAAGGAAATTTCCACACTGAGCTTTGCTGTTTGCTCTCGGGATCAAAATGATGTAGCCAAGTTTCATCAGCACTGATTACGTTTGAAAGAAACTCCGGATCTTCTTCTAACATCAACTTTAACTGCATGCACACCTGCATGCCAATGTCATTTTGTTCGGTAATCAACAGTCTTGGAACCCATCGCGCACAAACACGTCTCATGTGTAATGTTTCTGTCACCAACGTGTGGGTGGCGCCCAATGAAATGTTCAGTATTTCAGAAAGTGATCTTGAGGTAATTCGTCGATCGTCTCTCACAATGGCAGTAGCAGTGTTAATATTTTCTTCCGTAAGAGCAGTAACTGGAGCACCGGGTCCACCTTCCTTTGAAATTGATTGTCTCCCCTCTTTAGACACTTTAAACCACCTTCAAGCTGTGCTGTAGGGAAGAACAGACTCACCATAGGCCCCCTGAAACATTTTATAGGCCTCAACTGGAGGAGAAGAGATGAAAGCAGAATTTCAAAGCCGCATATTGTTTCTCGCGTGTTAGCTCCATTGCAGCGGTAGGCGATACTGAACATGTCTGAACTTGCCTGGTTCTCACAGGCGGGAACTAGAAGTACCAACAATGAAACTACTACGGCGTGTTTGTTTCACATTGAGCTAACAGAATATAATAAGATTGTATTTTAGTGCAACAAATTATGATCGTAAAAATTATGATCAATCTTTATTGAACAGCCCTCGTAGTACCAAACATAACCAGTAATTTGCTTGCAAAATGTTTTTTGGCAGTGATGTGTAGAAAACCAAGTTCTGTTTTCCTGAACTTCGCAATCTTGTGTTGCTTTGAAGTTTTGTAGACTCCAGCATATTCTGCGCTGAAATATCTCCTTAGGGTGAAATTCCTAATACAGGATGTTTCTAAATTAGACCAACAAACTTTGGGACCAAACAGAAACCCTTCTTTTAAGCATGTTTGTTTAAGGAACCTTAGGGCTGCGGCGCTTTGCTTCAGAACAAGGATATTAGTGGAAGGAGTGGATGTAAGTAGGCTTGCGCAAATAATAATCCATTCAGTTTTACATACATTTGTCTGTTTGTTGTGCAGACAAGAAGCTACACATAACAAAAATGAAAGTTCAAACACTCATCCAATTGAAACAAAAACAGACAATTGGTCCAGTTGGTTGTGTTATCACATCAACAGTACTAGAACACACTTACATTGACTTCGAGACAAGAAGTATAACGCCGTGCCATACCTTGTGTTCCGTTCCAAAGTTACCAGGGGTTTTCCTGATTTCAGCTGCTGCGCTGGCAATTCGCGCTACAGGATTTCCTCAGCAGTTTCATAAACCATTGCCTTCATGTGGCTCCCACAAAACGAAATTCACTGGCGTCAAATCAGGAGAGCCTGGTGGCCAGAGTGTGGGTCCAGCTCGACCTATCCAACGATTGTCGAATGTAGCTGTCAGATGATTGCGTACTTGATTCCCAAAACGATCTGGTGCCCCATCATGTTGAAATCACTTGTTCATTCTCATGCTGAGAGGAAGCGGATGCAGTAATTCAGGCCGAACATGTTGAAGAAATACTAAACAATTATTGGCGTTCGCTCGATTGGGCAAAATGTATGGTCACACAAGGAGCCTCCGTCTTTGTCCATCTGATCGTCTGCGTTATGACCCCTATTCGCTTAGTCTGTGATGAATACTGTCAAATGTATGGTGAGAACACTGGTGGTTTGGAAACTTTTCCCGGTAACGGCCATATGTTAATACTTTACTAAATTCATGTCGACCCATTCATGCCATGTGTAACGTTCCATCTCTGCCGTACGTCCCAAACGTCACTGTTCTGTTCAAATGTGAAAGACGCGTTACAAACGAAGCAGTACTTAGAGAAACAGTTAGAAGAGACAGACTGGAAAACAAACATGCTGTAAACAATACCGAATGCTAATGAGTTCTGGAAGTAAACAAACCTAGTGATAATAGTAATAACCAAGTATCAGATCCCATACACCTTTAAAGGTATATGAAAGAACGTGAGGCAGACATGCTACCATCTACCTACCGAGGCGGGGATCTCGTTAGGTGCTATTTCTTTCCAAAAGTCATCTTTTTCTTGTTTATCTGATGTCTCGCTCAGATTTCCCAGTCTTGTTGTGTTCCTGGTCAATTTCATAGTGAATAAATCGTTCTACGTCAGTCAGATTAAAAATAGTATTTCTGTTTGCAACATAATTTGAGCCCACATTAACTCAATTGTATTGTTCTGGCATAATAAGGGGAAAGGTGAATCATGTCTCACTGATCCAGCTGATAAACTTTTTCATCGTTTTTAAACGGAAGAGTACCTGGATAATACAGCTTTGAACTCTAGAGTAAATCGAGATTACGAACCATTCATAAACAAAGATATAACCTGACCAGACACATTCTGCCAGACCAGCAGGAAGTGTATTGTTTCCTCTCATCGAACTTAACAAACACCTTGTGCTATTCAGAGTACATATTTCTCTTATCACGTCATGTCAAATGTTTACGTTTCAGTTCTGAGTAATTTCAAATATACGTTCACGCATACATGCCAACCAATAATGATATTCATTACAGTGCTTACGTCGCAATGCATTGTTATATAATGGTATCTACTTTATTTATTTGTATTAGGATAACTATTTGAGATAAAAATATGGGTTTTTTATGGCTATGTTAAATACATTACTCTCTACCTTCCTCATGGATCACTTTTTAGAAACTTTAATTTTTGTCTTAGTGCGAATAGTATTTATTAGAGATTGATTAGTTTGGCGCTCGTCACACACCACACAGGGGGAATGCAATACGACAACACCGCAGGACTCCAGTTGGTTGCTCGTCTAGTAGCCCTCAAGGACAAACACCTTCCTATTTGAAACACATAATTGCATCGACAATATATTCATGCAAGAAACGGTCATATCTTTAATCTACTACAAATATCTTTGTTCTCCTATGACCGTATGCTGTGGGTATTAGAAATGATTCTTATAACTTTGTGTGTGTGTGTGTGTGTGTGTGTGTGTGTGTGTGTGTGTGTGTGTGTGTGTGTGTGTGTGTAGTGTAGTGTTTAACGCCCACTTTTACTACATACGGCACTGCAGGCGATGACACTGATGATACATGAGATGAAGATGGAGCACCAATGGAATAAGATGGCGGGGAAAACCGGAGATTCCGGAGAAAACCCGCCCGAGTGTGTGTCTGTGTGTAAGAAATGTACGTTTACTTTCTACTGAGCTGCTCCCCTTCCCGTAGGGGAGGGGATCCGTCCCCTTCAGCTGCCGTGGTGCGGGCGCTGCGGACCCCTAGCACTCGTAGTACCTCTGACGTTACTAGAGGAACCTCGGGCCGAACTGCCGAGCCTCTCCCGTAGGGGAGTTGTTTGGATTGGGTTGGACTCGATGGGGCAGTGTGCTCCCGACACCCACGGGTAAACAGGTAGTTCCGGCCAGGCTACGGCCGCCCGGAGGGGGTAGAAGGTTGCCCAAAAAGTCCTGGGTACTAGAACGCAGAGCTAGTAGAAGGTGTGCTAGATCACCAGGTGGCACCACCGAGGTTTTTCGGTATCTTCCCTGCGGGGTTGACGCGCATAAGTGGCTGCCACTTCCATCCCGTTTTGACGTTGTGCTCAGGGGGGGGGGTTTGTAGACTCCAGGTATTGCCCTATGGAAAGAGCCCCGGAGTATCCATCACTCCCGGTTAGAAGGAGGCCCGGGTCCTTGGTCCTACGGGTCCAGGGAGTAGATCCTCTGCACGTAACTGTCACAAAATAATATTGCCGCGACTGGCGGCGACGCGCTCAAAGGTTCGGCGCGGAGAGATAAAGGACGGATAGCGCGATGCGGAGATCAAAGCTTGCCGAAACTGATAAAGAGACAGATAGTTGACTGGAAGTTTCGATTTCTTGTTTGTCACAAAAGATTCCAGAAATGTCTAATATGAGTAGTGGTATATATATAACGCTTTTGTTTGTGGTCAACGACCTTGGAAGATTGTATTTTGTATGTTACTGCTACTGTAAGGTTTGGCCAAAGTGTGTTTCTACGGAAATAAAAAGCAGTTTAAATTTCTGCAACTTGGACTTTAAATTCTACCAACCCACAAAGTCACAATATTCCATTATAGAGTTAGAATATGCATAATACACAAATTTAAGTGTATCTGTAGAACTCACACTAACAAGTGTTGGAATAGCAGAGCTGAGTTTACGTAAGTTATACTTTATCTGAACTTTAGTCTATCTGTCTACTTGAAGGCCCAGACATTTGATGCTGTCATTTTTTCTAATTACATATCATAAATCCCAATTTCTATCGGAGTGTGTGACGTACAATGAGTTATAAATTTAACAACTTCCTTTTTTGTCATACTGTAAGTACGCAGTAAAGACAGTAATCATGAAGCAGGATCTGGAAGCCACAAACTTTCCTGCAGAACTACAATCAATGACAAACAATAGACATCTCTCTTCATTGAGACTAGAATCGACCCCGTACACGCGAGATGAACCACGCCTCACAGAGCTCAACAGGTTTCAGCAAAAATCCAGAGAGTTAGAGGTTGTGTTTTTTCCTTTATTTTGTGTGCCATCACGTGACAAGCTTGACAGGGAAGATGGCCGTGTAACCGAGATGGGCTTTTGGCCAGCCAGGTTTACGGTTTGACCTACCGAGTTAGTTTTCCTATGAGGACAAAGAATCTCTCTCTCTCTCCCTCTCTAATTAACTTACTGCTAATACAGAGGCATTGTGCGTATGTTAGCCCCGAGGCTTCACCACGTGCGCCAGACGCATGTCATTTGTTTTCCTTTTTTTTTTTTTTTTCCTTCCTCTTTGTCCGCTTTCTCTTTCAGATCTCTGTGTGTATTTAAACGCTTTATGCCTGGTTCGTTGTGAGGCAGCCATGTTTCAAACGATTTATTTAAACTACACAGAAACTCCAAGATAATCACTAATTGCTGTTCGCTGCCAAACTCCAGTGGAATGTGACTGTTGATGTGAGGTAGACGTTCCAAAATGTCTTCACAATGTCACCACAAAATGTAACTTTTCTAAACTTTCAGCCAGTTCAGCTCAATATATTTTTTCATTGTTGTGTTATACAAACTTAGTTTGCTTTTAAATTTCAGTGTGATAACCCTTTTAGCTTCCAATTTATTCCATAGCCCATATCTTTTTTGTTAAAGAGATCTAAAACAGTCTGCTGACTATAACGTACAAATCTGTCATTTTGATGTTGGCATTTGAAACTTCAAATTGAAACTTAAAAATTAACAATACAAAAAGCATTCGAAAGAATATATATATTCAAATTAACAGGAGACCTCCTTTTCTTTAACTCTAAGCTATCACCTTATCACCACACATTTTGGTATATCCATAATTTCAATATTCAGCGACAACACTGTTCGTACCTGGACACCTCAGCGCCTCAACTAGGCTGTTAGAAGAACTACATCCGCTAGTAAACGCTTCTCCATGGTTTTGTCTCTTAGTTCATGGTTAGGGGTAGTGATATTTAGCATTTTGAAATCATAAATTTAGCAAATTAATTGTTCTTTCACACTGGCCGTGTGTAGGCTGAAGTAGAAAGATAGAGTCAGACTGAAAAATTCAATACCATAGCCGGGATTTGAACCACGGATCTTCTGGTCACCGTCCAGCCGCTCTAACCCTTGAGCTACTATGGCCAACGTGCCGACATGACATTAAATTCTCCATACTAAGCCTACACACGACCTGTGTGAATGAACAATTAATTTCCATTAATTGTACCTAATAGTGGTTCGAACTATAAAGCCCGGGCCTTAAAGTACTTACAGCATAGTAAGTCGTCATTAAAGTAGTTGTCTCATGTGTTTATGAGAACTCCTAAGTGGTTTAACGTGAAAAATACGTGTCAGTTGGAGAATTTAATGTCATGTCGGCACGTTGGTCATAGTAGCTCAAGGATTAGAGCGGCTGGACGGAGACCAGAAGATCCGTGGTTGAAATCCCGGCTATGGTATTGAATTTTTCAGTCTGACTATCTTTCCATACTTTAGCCTACACACGGCTAGTGTGAAAGAACAATTAATTTGCATTAATTATACCTAATAGTGGTCCGAACTATAAAGCCCGGGTCTTAAAGTACTTACAGCATAGTAAGTCGCCATTAAGGTAGTTGTCTCATGTGTTTATGAGAACTGCTAGTGGTTTACCGGGAAAAACACGAGTCAGTTGGAGAATTTAATGTCATGTTGACACGTTGGCCATAGCAGCTCAAGGGTTAGAGCGGCTGGACGGAGACCAGAAGATCTGTGATTCAAATCCCGGCTATGGCATTGAATTTTTCAGTCTGACTATCTTTCCAGAAATTTAGCATTTTTTAGCATTTATATATTTCCAATTTAGCATTTCATAGCATTTTGAAAAAAAAAAGGTTTAATTTTAGTTATTTTTTTAAATGATGAATATTAATATTACACAAGAGATTTAAAACATTTATGGAGGGTTATTAATGATAGTGAGTTAAAAGTACATAAAGTGTCAATTTATTTTACATTAATATAGATTAAAGTAATACACAGAAATATAGAATTGGTACAGACTAAAGCATACTGCATAACACAAAAAGATAAATCCATACTGATGTCAAACCAGCACTATAAAAGGAAATTGCACAAAATTGGCCTGTGCCATAACTCATAATTTTATGATTCAGTAACGCTGTTGAACGAAAGCAGTGAACATATTTCAAGATTCTGTTCTGTCATTTGAGACATGTTACTCATAATCAAATTATATCTACTGAAATACCTTTGAGCATCTACGCTGTTGGTAGGGTGACAAACGCATTGAAGAGCAATGGTGGGCAATGGTGGAACAATAAGCTAATTTAGCGGGAAGGGTTGCTTTCCACATTCCAGAAGAGTGATCACTTACTTTATAACTTTTTAAACATGGAAAGGATCCACAGACTCTTCAGTTAAGGTTTCCAGAAGAAAAAAGCATTGGAAAAAGTAAAATTACTTGGAAAAATTTTCGATTTCGCATTTTGAGTAAATTTTGCACTTTATCGCGCTATATCGCATTTTCGAAAAATCGCCACCCCTATTCATGGGTTTTTATTATTATTCATTGCCCTGTCATTTAAATGGTGACATTTTGATTATTGGCGATATATTTACTCATTTCATTATTCTACAAAGCATGAAGCGCATTTATTTCATTCAGCAATATACGCCACTGGCTTTACCCTTATTTTATGTTGAACCGTATTTAACTTCATGATTTCCTTAAAATTAGATGCATTTTGCTAATAACACTCTAGCTAAGTTATACTATTTTAAATAGTAACTTAAATATATCTGTCTGCCTGTCCTATGTTACAAATAACCATCAGATTATCTCAGCTCAAGTTTTAATCTCATTGCTGTCGTGTTCATTGGTCCTCAATGACATGTAAGAAATTTAATCGTCTATAAGGGACAAAATTATTTCCAGTAATCAAGCAGCCTTTTCTTTTTCTCCACGGAATAACGCCTTAATCCCTCATGGAATCACGGAATATCTTCTTTGCTGATAATTCTCTTCATTGTCTATTCCGATATAATTTCGTGCCTAACCATGACAGAAAATCTAACAGAGGTTAATTTCGAGTTAACTTGAACTATTTTCCACTACAACTGGACTGAATTTCTTTTTTATACGACAGAAAACCAACTTACTTTTCCAAAAATGTCAGTGTTAAATCTAAACTCTGAAATAAAAGTGCAATCAAATAGAACATCCAAATAGTACGTGAATATTTTAACACTTACACAGTGATGAAGTTATTTTCTCTGGTGGTAAAACAGCCAATATCTCTTACCTGTAACAAATAAAAAAAACAATTGTTATAAAAATGTGTTACTTCTTACAACCAGCAAAAACAAAAGAACGCTACTCAGAAAACAAAAGAGTAAGGAAGATAATAAAAGTGAAGGCAAGCTTCTTATAGATTATATTAGATTAGATTGATTTGTGTTCAGTAGGTTCACTTGTAGCCAGAAAAGGCTGTGAACATTGAACATATATATATATATATATATATATATGTACTTGAAAAGTTAACATAAGACACATATTATAGTATACAGGCAATATGAACAGCAATATGGAAAACAAAGCTGGGATAATTATATATGATACAAAATCAAACACTTTTTAAATCAGCTTTCACTTGGCTTATGCCAGTACGTCTCAACCTTTTTGTATTGGATACCATTCACTGTTATTTCTTAAATACATTAAAAATAAACTTTCAACATGCATCAAAGATTTATTGGTAATGATTTGTCATTGGAACAGTTAGATACTACTTACAGAGCTACAGAAGCATTATCAGGATAATTTGTCATTCAGATAATCTTGTACAGAATAAAAAACATTTGAGCAAAAGTACTCTCTAACAGCATTTTTAAAAGCACCGAAGTTATCATTTTTTTTCTTTAAGAACATTAGGAAGTGCGCCAAATATTTTGATAGTTTCATAATGCACACCTTTCTGGAAGCAAGAAAGTTTAGCACTGGGATAATGGATATTATACTTTTGTCTAGTGTTTATTCTGTGAATTACATTATTTGTTGCAAATAAATCACGATTTTATGCAAAGAATTTTAGGATCGAGAATATATACGTGCAAGGAAGCGTTAATATCTCCAATCTTCTAAAAAGATCTTTACAGGAGCATCTGTTGTGGGTGTTAGTAATGATTCTTATAACCTTCTTTTGCATAAGAGATATTTTTTTACTTTCTACTGAGTTGCCCCAAAATAGTATTCCGTATTCCATATTAGAGTTAAAGTATGCATAATACACTAATTTAAGTGTGTCAATAGAACTCGCATTAACCAGCTCTCTGATAGCACAACGGGCACAGCTGAGTTTAGGTAAGATATAATTTATGTGAGCTTTCCAATCTAAATATCTGTCCAAACGTCTGAGACATCTCAGACGTTTCTATAATACTTCATTCAGTTTGCAACATCATCTGATAGGTGCCCAACTTTCCCTTTAGTTAATACGGTTAATATAGGAGAAATCTGCTTAAGCTTAGCTTCTATGTTATATAAATGACTGAACTACTCAAACGAAGAATGCCATCTAAAACTTAATCTTAGCTTCCAGCATAACAAATATTTTAGGCACAGAATGAAGAATTCTTTTAAAACTGAATTTCAATATTAAAATTTCTGTATTCTAAAACTGAGTTCTAAAGAGTACAAACTTTAGGGCCGTATTCATAGTTACCGATTTGGTCTAGCCTATCTTCCGATTAACTTAGTTCGGACTAAAGACGGTCTAACTTTTTGGTATTGATAGACGATAAAAAGCCTTGGACCAAGTAAAGCCGTGGACCAGCACGGAGCAAATGTTACATGACGTAGAAAGGTTCTTCTGCGCATGCGTGAGTCCTATAGAGCGCTAAACAAAACACAGTGTACCTACAAGTTTATAAATCTCTGTGGTAGTTTCACAGCTGTTTCTTAATTATTCTTACGGCTGCTGCTGCTGTTTGAGGTTCGGCTGTGAATATGGATAATATGAAGAAACGTGGTATCAGTTGGTCAGAGGAAGAGAAGAAGTTCTTGTTTTCTCTAGTCCAAAAAATAATGAACATGATAGAAAATAAATCCGTGACGACGAATACAAATGTGAGAAAGGAGGAGGCATGGAGGGAAATTTATAACGAGTTTGCTGATAATGCGGCTTACTGGTACAGGTCAGCAGTGTTGTCTTGATATCCTCCTCTCGCATAATACCGAAATGCTGTTAGGATTTGAGTGTCAGGCCTCGGTTATCGTCCCTGACGTACAGGTTACGACCAATCATTTCTATCAGCTTTCTGGCGTTCGCTTTACTAAACCTGTATCTGCTTTTGAAGTTTAGGTCGTCGTACTTCACAATAATTTCTATTCTTGGTAGATAAGTATTTCTCCGTCGTCTTATTTCACGAATTCTACGCACCACAGCTACATTCGTCACTGCACTGTCGTCCATGTTGCACAGATAGTCCGCTTTTAATCTACCCCTCGGAGGCGGACCAAAATTTGAGCCGGGCCAACGTGTTTGGTCCCCGAACTATCGCTAATTCCGGTTTATGAATAAAAAAGTCGACAGTCCACCGTAAGTCCACCGGAAGTAGCAAGTTGGTCCGGACCTAGTCTGACTATGAATACGGCCCCAAGTAGCTATCGAAACACAAAGTTTCCGGAATGTACATATCAAACCAATTCTGGGAAACGCTTAAAATTTTCATAAGTACAAAGGACCGTACTGATTATCATTATTTCCTTTCAATTTACATCCTGCAACTTTAAGTCATATCGGACGTTGAATGAATTGATGTTCAAATGAGCCCAATGTCTATAGAGTTTGGTGTTTCCAGACATTCATCTTTCAGGTTGAGGAAAAACCCCAGAAAAACCTATCCCGATGGCTCAGCATGGCAAATATTCGAACTGGGGACGTTTACAACGTGAGGCAGATAAGCTAATACCTACGCGAGCTCAAACTGGCCAAAATTTTCTGTGAATATGTGAAAATCCTGAAGTAAAAAGTAAACTAGTGGTAATCGAGTGGAATTCATTTTTAAAATTTCCGCAGATGAAAGTGGACATATCCTCATAAGCATAATGACACAACGTAGCAATTATTCTATGGATACCGGAGTTATTGACTGTAAAGATGAGTAATTTTATAAAAACGTGACAGGGAAATATAGAAATAAGTATAATAAAAATTATATTTAGTTTCTGCACTTGTGTTATTTGCTAAAAAAAAAAAATAAGAATGCAGCTTCGTTTAACAAAATTTAATAGGCAGGTTTAAAGCATACACTTATTAAAAACATGGTATTAAAATTAATGTTGGTGGAATTTTTTTCTTGTTATAAACAGGATATATACCGTTAATTGGAGATGGAAGTGGAAGATGCTGAAGTATCGTATTATTCTCTTATAGGCATTGATGTTGGTTATTCTCGAATGTATTGACAGTTTGATCAAAGGTGTTATATGTATAACTGAGCATTTTAACATTGAAACTGGCACCAGTGTTGGCAGCAATGGCCGGACGAATTAGGTGATCAGCAGAAAGCCACAAACTCCAACATTTTCCCAAGTTACTATAGGAACTCTGCCTTCTGTGTCGCGTCTCCTAGTTCAGGGCACCTTCTGTTACCCCACACTTCATCCCTCCTTCCTGAGGACTTTCTCTCCGGAGCACAAGTACAAATATCTTCCGTAGATCGAACTCCTTCCGAACTTGAAAGTGAAATCTAGTTTTTGTTTACGGACGCTCTTTAACTGCTAAGGTTCCTTGTATCCCATTCTATATTGGTGTGAAAGACGGCTTAAGAGGGCTTTTATTAGGCTTGAGGTTCTTTCACGTGCCGTAAATCTTCCACGTGAGCCCACCGGCTTTACTTTACTTCCGAAAGAAGCCATGCTAAGGATTCAACCCGCGATCATGGGAACCAGAGGCTAGGTCGTAAGTACGTAGGACCCCTTTCAATTTATGAAGTTTTCATAAACCTATTTTTTCTCAAGTTTTCTCGTATTTTGTGTATTTTACAACCGCAATAGGAAGTACTGAAGAATATCATTTGTAAAATACCCTCGGTCCTTCTGGGAGACGAGGACTACGTAACAAAGTTACATTTGTTAAATCACCATGTTACGTCTGTGATAAATAAATAAGAGTTCTAGTGCCCGATTATCGCTCAGAGGAAGACACATCTCTCTTTCTTTGTGGCAGCTATTACAGCAACAAAAAGGAAACGATCCAGCCAGACTTGGCAGACGATGGGTATACCAGCTGTTTCCCCCTCTTCCTATGAAACAACCTCTGAAAGTACTATTTTGTGCATTTTATATACTTCCTAGACTCCGTCATTTGTTCTGTGCTCCCACCCCATTTCTTTCTCTTTTAACAACCTCTATAATAATTGTTTTAATTTAACTTCTCCAATGTTAAGTCATATCAGACGATGAATGAAATGCTGTTCTAATGAGTACAGCGCCAACAGAGCTTAGAGTTACCAGACATTTATCTTTCAGGATAAGGGAAAATCTCTAACGTTGTCATATTAGACGATCAATCAAATGATGTTCAAATAAGCCGAGGGTTCATAGAGCTTAGAGTTTACAGACATTTATCTTTCAGAAAAACGGAAAACCTCCAACGTTAAGCCATATCGGACTCTGAATGAAATGATGTTGAAATAAGGCGAGAGTCCTTAGAGCTTAAAGTTACCAGACATTCATCTTTCAGGATAAGGGAAAACCTCAACGTTAAGTCATATCAGACGATGAATGAAATGATACTCAAATGAGTCCACAATCCATAGAGCTTAGAGTTACCAGACATTCGTCTTTCAGGTTAAGGGAAAACCTCAACGTTATGTCATATAGGACGATGAATGAAATGATACTCAAATGAGTACAGGGTCCATAGAGCTTAAGGGTTACCAGACATTCGTCTTTCAGGATAAGGGAAAAGTCATACCGGACGATGAATGGAATGATTCTCAAATGAGTCCGGGATCCATAGAACTTAGAGCTGCCAGACGTTTATCCTTCAGAAAAAGGCAAAACGCGGAGAAAGCCTTATCCGGATAACTGACACTGACCGAAATTCGAACTCGAGACCTCTTGCACATGAGACAGACACGTTTTCACCTACGCTACAGGCGGGTGAATAGATGTATTTTCTCTATATATTTATTGTTAATAGACTTATTATATTGCCTCAAATAATTGGGTACTAAATTTTCACCGTAAATTCGTTTCAAACTCCTTGAATTAAAAAAAGGTCATTCTTAGAAAAAGGTGTGTAGACGTTTACGTACCAAACACGTAATGTATTTAAGTTCATTATTTTGCAAGAATGGGACACAAATATTTTTAAAAACTACCCATACCTCAAATCACTTTTGACATGGAATATTTTAGGAAAATAATGACTTTTTTTCTAAAAACAAGTCAAAACTATTTTAAGTAAATGTTATATATTTATTATATTATAAAAATGAAATGGATATCTTGAATTTTCTGCGAATAACCTCTGAAGTCCTGTTCATTCTGAATGACATTTACAAAACTGGTAGACCCTAAGAGATAGACAAAACATTACTGCACAAAAACTGTAGTTAAGAGTATGTAATTTATGACAACTGTTTCGTGAGATAACCACTTTTGAGGTACAGTTTGTAATTTGTCTCAATATTTATACAATATTTATGCTTCTCTCAAATACGAAATCCCTATTCTTTTGTTTTATCTCATGGTCATGCAAACAGAAGGGAATATCCAAGTTCTCACAAAACCATCAGCTGCAAACAATTTCTACAAATTGTTGAAGAATGGGTAGAGAAAGTAATGCAAAAGTGATGTATTGGACTATTTTCGCAAAAACGTGCCAAATGCTGTTACAGTATATGTATTTAGCATGTTGCACTCCATTATGAACTTAATTAGGTAATTACATATGTTTATATAATCCGACGTAAAAGAATTATTACAGTCCCATGGCTCTTTTTATCCAATATTATTTATTTTTATGTAACTTCTACAAAATATTGCTAAATAGACTAAATTTTCTGTAATATTGAGGTAACCTTTAAAAGAAACAGTTCCATTACACATTTTCTTTTTATGTATAAATGGAATCGATAGTCAGATGTTTAAAAGCAAATCTATATGCTGAATATGACATAACGAGAGACATCTAAATAGTTTCAAAACTGTATAAAGTACTGAAAGGTTCTAACCATTATCTAAGGAAAACAGAAAAGCAACGACGGCTACATGGCTGCAGTAAATGTCTGCCTATCTCTTATGCAATATTAGAAAACCTCTTCCGAATGAAGATGACAGAAAGAATGTTATTTATGCAGCCCTCATTACTGCGCCTACTTTATCACTACGAGATTGTATTCATTCTTTGATAAATGCATAAGCATGTGTTGGCACGTCAGGTAGCGTACACATATATCCGTCGGTCGTACGTTTCAACTGAGTACCGTTACTTCGGTCATTGTCAGAAAACAACAAAACTGAAGGTGTGAGATTTACTGCATCTCTATCTGCCGGTTAGCATATTTGCTTCCAAATACAGACGTTCAGGGCTCCATTCCCGGCTGGATTATTGCCCATTCCTGCTAGTTCTCTAAGTGTCCATAACAGTAAATTTGTACATGCGTGAATTTAAGTGATATCCTGATAACTTATTGCTTCTTAGCGATCGAATTAAAAACAAAATGATGTACTGCACGCTATCCATGCTTCAACAACTATTTTTACAAAAGCTTATTCTTCTATTCACTACATATTAATCAACATAGCCATGAAATTTCAACCTCTTTGAATGACTTTCTATTTAAAAATTGAGACAAGGAA
>CM060949.1:191184757-191273717 GCA_030765055.1 Mantis religiosa | reverse complement strand
TTATGTTGTTCGCAGACGCACAGATCTTAGTGTTTTATATACTGTTAGGGTTCAAGGAACATAACGTTTCGATACAAATATTTACTGCAGATCCTTTAAGCAGCTAGTACAGAAAATGGAACCGGAATTGCCTTAAAGTAAGCTGCGAATGAAAGGACATTTTGCATGTAAGTAGGTAAGTCGGTGCATGTCCGACAATAAATGTTTATTTTTGATCCAAAAGAAAGAATATTCATACATAAATCAAGCCATTCACGTGAAGTCCCATTCATAAACCTTAATGACACACAACTATCTCAACACCGTTACTCAGTATACGCCCTTTTCTTCTGCTTCACACCTGTGTTTTCCAGCTCGCCTACGTCTTTAGTGCAGCAGGATAATTTATTTTGGTTTCCAACATTGGTATAGGTTCATTGATAACTGCAAGCGTTACGTAGTTATGACTTATGACTTCTTTTTTATTTACGTTCTCCAAAGTTGTCATATCGGACGATGAAGAAATAATGCTCTAATGAGTACAGGTTACATATAGAGTTAACGGACATTCATCTTTCAGGATAAGGGAAAACTTCCAGCTCTAACCTCTATGGACCCTTGGCCCATTTGAACATCATTTCACTTATTTTATTTATCATCCGACATGACTTAACTTTGGAGGAAGTAAATTAACATTACGAATGGGAATTATCATTTCTTCCACACTAACCGTGTGTAGGCTAAGGTTTGAATGAATAGAGCCAGACTGGAAAATCCAATGTCATAGCCGGGATTTAAACCACGGATCTCCCGCTCTCTGTGCGGTTGCTCTCACCAACTGAGCTACTATGGCCAACTTGCCGACATGACATTAAATTCAGTCAGTTGGAGAATTTAATGCCATGTCGGCAAGTTGGCCATAGTAGCTCAGTGGAGAGCGAGAGATCCGTGGTTCAAATCCCGGCTATAGCATTGACTTTTTCAGTCTGGCTATACTCATTCAAACCTTAGTCTACACACGGCTAGTGTGGAAGAAATGATTATGTCCATAAATTTATCTGAATAACATAGTGGTTTAACTATGAAGCCTAGGACTTAAGTACTTACAGCATAAGTCGCCAAAAGGTGCGTGTCTCATTGTATATGAGAAGCCCTTGTGGTCTACCGAGAAAACATATGAGTCAGTTGGAGAATTTAATGGCATGTCGGCATGTTGCCATAGTGCCTCGGTGGTTTAGAGCAATCACACGGAGAGCGAGAGATCCGTGGTTCAAATCCCGGCTATGGAATTGAATTTTTCAGTCTGGCTCTACTCATTCAAATATACTGTGACTTTGTGGGTTCGTAGAATTAAAAGACCGACTTGCAGAAATTAAAAATCTGCTTTATTTTCGTAGAAATACTCTTATAGATTACAGCAGCATTACACAGCTGGCTGTCTCTCATTTCACAACACTGTTTCACAACTTCTCTTTGCGAGCCGTCACGTCCTTCAATACCTATTTCGTAAATTCCAGATATTTTTGGACCAAACAGGAATCCAATGTTCTATCACCTTCCAGAAGCGTAACCCTATCGGTGCCGGCAGATCTTTTATCTCACGCTATCATTATTTCTTCCGGCATACTCCCTATCTCCAGGCTCTTTGTGTACACAAGCTGCGCTATCGCGATCGGGTTCACGACAATATATACGAAATTCTAGATACATTCTTGATGAACCGAAACATTTAACTCAAATTGGTTTAGAAAGTATATGAAACAAAACTTTGAATGTATTAGGTTATGTAGACCATATTGTGTTACTTTTTGTAAGAGAGGACACTACAAAAAACAACTGTCCAACTAAATAGTATATGTAAAGGAACCATCAAATGATAATTTCAAAATAAAGGAAACTAAAGTAAAGGCGCTACATGCAAAAATAGGAAGATAAAAATAGTAAATTTTGTAAGAGCAAAAATAGCAGATAGTGACATGAAAAATTCAATGCCATGGCCAGGATTTGAAACATGGATCTCCTGGTTTCCGTCCAGTCGCTCTAAACCTTTGAGCTACCATGGCCAAGGTGCCGTCATGACATTAAATTCTCCATTTGACTCATATATATTTCCCCGGTAAACCACTAGGGTATATAGGCTAAGGTTTTGATACATAGTCAACATGAAAAATTCAATGCCATGGCCGAGATTTGAACCACGGATCTCCACAATGTATCTCGGATGCGAGAGACCCTACTGGTCTACCGGAGAAATATATATATGAGTCAAATGGAGAATTTAATGTCAGGACGGCACGTTAGCCATGGTAGCTCAATGGGTTAGAGCGACTGGTCGGAAACCAGGAGATCCGATGTTCAAATTCTGGTCATGGCATGCAATTTATCATGTTGACTCTATCTGTCAAAAACTTTAGCCAAAATACGGCTAGTGTAAAGAAATGATTAATTTTCCTCACTAATCAAGGCTTCGCGGGTGATCAGCCGTGTCAAATTAATAAACGTCGAGCTTTCGGTCATTGTAAACCCCATGACCTTCTTCAGGAACTGTCTTCAAACCTTACAATTTCCATCAATTAACTAAAAGAAGAGTTAAATGATGAAGCCTGGGACTCAAGTACTTCGATAGTAAGTCGCAACACACGGTGTATCTCGAATACGAGAGCCCCTAGTGGTTTACGGTGGAAATATATGAGTCAAATGGAGAATCTAATGTCAGGACGGCACGTTGGCAATGGTAGCTCAATGAGTTAGAGCAACTGGACGGAAACCAGGAGATCCGTGGTTCAAATGCCGGCCATGGCATTGAATTTTTCATGTTGACTCTATATATCAAAGTCCTTAGCGTATATACGGCTAGTGTGAAGAAATGATTAATGTTCATCAATTAACTAAAATAATAAGAGTTAAATGATGAAGCCTGGGACTTAAGTACTTACGATAGTAAGTCGCCACAAACGGTGTATCTCGAATGCGAGAGCCCCTAGTTGTCTATCAGGGAAATACATGAGTCAATTGGAGAATTTAATATCCGGACGGCACGTTGGCCATGGTAGCTCAATGGATTAGAGGACACTGGAATGGAATTTTTCGTGTTGACTATCTATCAGAAACTTTAATCTATATATGGCTAGTGTGAAGAAATGATTAATTTCCATCAATTAACTACAAAAAAGTGGTAGAGAATTGTGTTGGAACAGGATTCACACTTCCAGTATTTGGGGTATGAATAACGTATGAAGAACAAAACATTAATAAGAAAACGCGGAAATTTCAACATTCTTTTTGAACAATCAGACGATTATTGAGGAACAAAGAAAAAATGCGTAGCTAATATTTTTATTCAACAATGATCCTACCAGTGACAATGTAGGGAGCGAGGCCTACGTCCTAAAGGGAAAAAGAAAAATGGAAAATTCAAGCAGCAGAAATGTACTTCCTACGGTCTGTGAAAGAACACAGAAATAGAAGTATTAGAGAGGAACTAAACGTGCAATAAGAAGAACATAGAAACAGTTGGACAGAGCATCCACAAAGAATTCCGTAGTATAGGATAAAAAAGATGGCACTGATGTACAAACCTAAAGGCAGAATGGTAGGTAGACTAAAAAAGCGCTGGGTCGAACAAATGTGAGACTGGAGCAGGAAAAGACCAAATCCGTGAAAAAAGAGGATGATTACATAATTTCTTTATATAATTATACAAGCTACCAGTCAATAATTAGAGTGGCATCACTAAATGACTTAATTTTCTCCTTTTGATTAAAAACGCTTATTTTAGCTGTAAAGTTTTTTCTTCAATGGCCACTACGGGAGCTTCTTCCAACTGGCGAAACAGTTGAACGTCCGGGTATTCAGAGGAGGAGGTTGGTATGTAATAGCCTTGTATAACCTTGGCGGGACTGGTCGAGCGTTGCTCTTTCATTCAGAAGAACAGAGCAACGCAGGTAGGCAACTTTCTCCACAGTGTGCGTGTTTCTGTTCCTTCATTTGTTTTTTCCTCCAGTACTCCAGCCACGTGACATATGCGTTAGGTTGAAGAATTACACTATTAATGTTTACTTTCTCTGCAGGTACATAGTAGGTAAACAAAGTACAGTATTTCATTCAAAAATTCCTCTTGGGCTCTTTGAATTAAAAGAACCGTGCTTAAGTGTGCACGGGACTGAATTTTTACGTTACAAAAGCCCATACATTGTACCTTTGACAACTGGTGTAATAAAGATTTACGATACAAGGGCTAAAAGAAGATTGTTTGGTGAGTAGTTATGATTCCGAAACGAGGTCGCAGGCCAACACCCAGGAACAAAATAAAATCCCTTTAAACTCCGCATAATCCACTATTTTTAGACAGTCCCGTGCATTTATAGATATATTATAGATTAAATATAAATATGTGGTATTGTTTTACCTTTCTCCTGGTCATGATATTCATTTGTCTTGTGTAGTATCAGTGTTGACAACATGACTTTTGGAAACTACAACATTCTACTTAAGGGAGGCAATGGAAATAATAAAACGATGAAAATAACGTAACAAAAATGCAATTAATAAATTACAACTGTTCCCAAACTTACTTATATTTTTATAAAACTGAAATGTTGACTGCATAATTGAAGCACTCAGATTCAGAAGTTGTTAAGTCAATGTTTTTGAGAAATCCTGTTTAACACACGATAAGTAACTCTGAATACCAGTTCTGTAATAGTGATAAAAGATATGTAGATCAGAAGATGTTAGGTCAAACATATTACGAATCTGGCATGTTTAATAGGCATCAATTTCAGAAATAAAAGTTGCTAAAGTCAGCCTTTTCGAGTTGGTGTTGTTAAGTCAAGTAGTTATCGCATTAGCTTTTTGATATCAGCGGTTGATACTTTTTAGATTAGACATTTTTTTAGACATTCCTCAAGTGCAATTTCAGAAAGTTTATCTGTATTTCCCAATACCAGGACACCCTTTCATGCCTATTGACAGAATTTTGGCAATATTGAGAAGAAGAAACGATCAATGGATAAAATCTTAGTCCCTTTCGCATGGGTGAAACTGACCAAAGATTCACTACAGAAGAAGCCCATTGGTGTTGCCAATGTCAAACATCCACTGACCGATAACGGAGAACATAATGGCACTCCAGTTTTTGAAGTTTTTGACTTCAAAGATGCCCTCGACCATGCCCTAATAAGAAGTATTCCTGAATTCACTTTAACCCAGGTATCTTGGCCCAACTCTACTTAATATATACATATCTGATATTCCTGACTTAGTTCCGACTTCTTTAGCTCTTTACGCTGATGACACAGTACTATATTATTCTCATGTTAATCTCCAGCACGCACAACAAGTAGTACAGCTCTCTTTAGATCGCCTAACTCATTGGTTCAGCACTTGGTACAGTCTTCATTGCTGCTCTACAAATCACTCATTCGTCCGCTTATTACATATGCCTACCAATTGTGGGGGACCGCACACACATGTCATCCGCGTCATCTTCAGGTCATACAGAATTGCTTCATGCGCATCGCTACAAACGCCGGGCCCAAATGACCTTGTTGTCGACGGGCCCTAAAACACCACACACTCACTCACGCTACCAACGCTCCATGGTTCATCTGTAATCAGCAGCTCCATCACGACTAGGACTGGTAGCTCTTCACGACTACATTCGCAGGATCGCTCGTCGTTTCTTTTCCAGGCTGCAAGAAGTTCCAGGAGCTGTGCTTTATAACATCGGCGTCCGCACGCGCCAGCCCTCACGCTTGAAGAGGAGAGTACCACAGGACCTCCTTCTAGGTGATACATCTGATTCGAGTGATTCTAGTGCTTGATTTCTGTCTTACATCTTCAATATTGACATAGTTTCTCAGAGAGTATTATATGAGTTCTAACTTAATGTAGTTAGGGAGCGGCTGTTGGCCTACCCCTGAGTGCTATTGTTCTTATTGCACTGTTACCTTCTTTTCACTCTGATCTGTAAAGCATTGTACTGCTGATCGATCAATAAAAAAATTATAAAAAAACGTTAATCCGGGGTGTGCATTTCAAAGAGGATGTGTACCAGAAGGCCGTCACACAATGTCTTCCTCACTTTATCGTACCCAGTCTCTTGAAGAGAGGAGAGAAGTTGCAAGCCTTCCACAAGGCATTTGATAGTACGAAAAATACACCAGATAGGCTTCGGAAGATTAAGAAGGCAAAATATCACGATGTTCGTTCATTGCTGGAACATGTCACTCTGCCAGAAGGTACAACATTTTATGACACAATGACATATGGAAGTGATGTAGGAGATGATGTAGTAGAGGTGGAGTGATTTTTTGATGACAATGTTGTATGTCAATCCATGAAGTGCATACTGGATTAGTCCACAGTAGAGATGTATTGTTGAAAATAAAGCAATAGTTTATCTATAGCTACATATTATAATATTGTATAATGGAAAAACTCTAACATTAAAAATCAAAAGCTGTTAAGTCAAGTGAGTTAACAACTTTTCCATCCATTTTAAGTTAAAAATTGTTAAGTCCTAAAGATAAAATATCCTGTTTCACATGCTAAATATGTCAAACCGTGAGAAACACTTCAATACAGTACTTTGTACCTCCAAGCGGACCCATCAAGAAAAATTCTTTCTTTTGTATTAGTATTTTTGTATGTAAAATTACTTTGGAAAACTTTTAGCAGCTCTCCTGCACAATTTTCAAACAGTGACTTAGCAACTTCTGTTTCTGAGCGCTTCAATTATTACAGTTTGAAATTTGTTTGAACGGAGGAAATGGAATGTCGTGCTGGTTTCTTGATTATTTTGGGTAACAATTCTAATTTCTCTCTCTCTCTCTCTCTCTCTCTCTCTCTCTCTCTCTCTCTCTCTCTCTCTCTCTCTCTCTCTCTCTCTCTCTCTCTCTCTCTCTCTCTCTCTCTCTCTCTCTTCTCTCTCTCTCTCTCTCTCTCTCTCTTCTCTCTCTCTCTCTCTCTCTCTCTCTCTCTCTCTCTCTCTCTCTCTCTCTCTCTCTCTCTCTCTCTCTCTCTCTCTCTCTCTCTCTCTCTCTCTCTCTCTCTCTCTCTCTCTCTCTCTCTCTCTCTCTCTCTCTCTCTCTCTCTCTCTCTCTCTCTCTCTCTCTCTCTCTCTCTCTCTCTCTCTCTCACTCTCTCTCTCTCTCTCACTCTCTCTCTCTCTCTCTCTCTCTCTCTCTGTTGCTTGTAAAATGTCAACAGGTTCAGTATAGTCCACATTCACATTCAAATGACCTGCCATTTTATACAAATATTATTTAACTCACGGCCTTCTTGAATGAGGACATTTGTCACAACAAAACAATTGGCATTACCGGAGTATTAAAAGCTTTTGAGCACTGAGCAAAAGAATTTTCTACTTTTAACACAGTGTGAACTACTGAAGGCCCACTTTTAGTATCAACTGTCTCATAGAAGGCTTCTTTCCGGCTTCAGACCCTTTTAATGACCTGCGTTACATGTAGCAATCAATTTCCTTCTGAAACATCCTCCAAATGACAGGAACTGGCCTACACATTCAAAAGTGTTTGTAAGAATAGTTTACATAAGACGGGCTATAAGAAGTCATTTGAATACTGTCATTTATATGTTTTTATTATGCAGATGTAATATGCATTAGTGTGCAAATCATACTGCATTCTTCATAACAGCAAAATACCTGGAAACTGGTTTTATTCTGTACAAAAATAAAAAGACCAACACCATTGAGACAGGCGTGGGTTTAATGTGTTTGTTTGGATTTGCCCATAATGAGCACGAGGCATATTAAAGCATGTCTTAATAAAAACCATCCCGTTATCGCGTTATAGCATTCATTAAGCCAGTTTTATTCGTATCCTGTCTTGAACTATCCCAAAACGAGAGCTGTTTTCTTGGGAGACTATTACGTAGCTAGACTATTCCATTTATATGTCGAGATTTCATCACCAGAACACATTTGGGAGTCACTCTGAAGCCGAGAAGATCATTTTAGTAAAAAAAGAGTTAGAATAATATAACTGAATTGGTATTTCTTTTCGGTATCTTTCAAAATAATATACGAAAATGTTAAAGATAATCCCTCTGAAACTAAGCTTTGCTTGCTGGCTTCAAAAATGTTTAAAATACCATTAACTTTGCCCCGTACCTCTCGACACCTCTCACTGGATGCTGTGTGGAACAGGTTGTTGTGCGATATAACTAGCTTCTAATTTAACATGATCATTTATCTTAACCCTTTAATGCATGGTGCTGTATGGCAACATTAGGCTATATTCACCTTCAAAATCCTTAAGTGCAGTTCTTTTGTTATTATAATATTGTGCTGGCCTTTGTCAATCATAGATGAGTCTTTGGCACATATTAGGGAGCTCGCTGTTTCAAACCCCATACACTGACTAAGGTTTCTTCGCAGGTTTCCATCAATTGCCAAAGTAAATGCCGATGTGGATATGTAACAACAAGGCCCAAAGTCTAAAATAATATAAAAGAAAAAAATCGATGGTAACGAATGCACTGACGTCTAGCCATATATAAAGAGATTAGATAGACCGGTCGGCATCCTAATGCCATCTGCTCGGCGCGTGTAGAAGCAGAGGTACAATTGCATAGCACAAAGGCTTCTGTGTGTCGGTGTCGAAGCTGCCATCTGCGCATGTCTTAGAGAAGCAAAATATAATTACTAGCTCCAATGTCTCAATCGATACATGACAAAACGAGACACTTGCCTGTCGCAGGAGCAGAGATACAGTTGTCTAACGCTAAGGTCTCTGTGGCCGCCTGTCAAAGCTGATCTGTCCATCACAAAATCAGGTACAATTACCTAGCATTAAAGCCTATGTGGAAAAATGAAGAAGAAGATGTAACAATTGTCTAGTACTAAGGCCTCTATGAACACTCGAAGCTGCCATCTGTGCGTCATGTAAAAAAGAACCAGAACACCTCTGTACACACTTGTCTAATCCTCGAATCTGCCCGTGAATTACAAAAGCAGTTGCCTAGCACAAAGGATTCGTGGACAAATGTCAAAGCTGCCATCTGTGCTTCACGTATAGAAGCAGAGATACAGTTTAGTACTAAAGCCTCTATGGATAAATGTTAAAGTTTCCTTCTGCTCTTTACACATGGAAGCAGGGTTACAATTTCCTAACATTAAGGTCTCTGAGGACACGTGACGAAGCAAGCTGGTATTGTACAAGGATGAGACATAGGAGCTGATCTGAGAGGGGGGAGAGAGACAAACAAACTTAAATGATAGTGTTAAGAGAGTCATGAGGTATAGCCATGGGCAAGAGGTTTTGTAGCGATCTTTCCGCGAATTTTCGCGAATTTTTCCTTTTTTCGAGAATAATATTTTTAGCGATAAATGAGGACATTTCTGTTACTTCTAGTCTGCATAGTAAAATTTACATTCTATTACAAATTGCATAAATGTAACTTTAATTTAACATTCACGTGTTCACAGCATGAAGCTAGAAGTCCTAAAAAATCTTTACAAATTTAACAAAAGAAAAATCAAATTTAATACTTGACAAAACCAATAAAGTGATATGCGCACTGAAATAACAGCTAAGCGGTGCAACAGTAAATTGACAACACAGCACCTGGCTAGTCCGTGATACTGGGAACTGTTTGTCGTATGCTAACTGGAAATGTTATTTATTGTATACCACGCCGTGCACAGCAAAACAAAAACTCATTATACCAACTAAAGGTAGTGAGGATATTGAAGTTCTTGGAAGCTACTCTCAGACATTACATTAACATGAAAATATTGTCCCTCAGGGCTTAAGAATGTGTTCCGAAATGACTGAAAGTTAAAAAAAAAATGAATACAAACAATACCTCACTAAAACCACCCAAATTTAGAAGCTAACACTGTTCCCTTTGCCTGTACTGACACGCTGGTCTAGCTGGTTTAATTCAGTCGTTTATATTGCCACCTATTTTGATGCAATTGTAATTTCTTTTCTAAAAAAGAAAAGCTTTCAGTTTTTGCATAAAATTTGTTAAATGATAATTTTTGCAAAGCCAAGTGCTGCAATACTGTAAAGGTACAGGCAACATTTGTTTCTGAAAATTTCAGATTGATAACAGATCCAATAATAGAATTTAATCTACACAAAAAACTGTAGGTAGCTCATCTTGTTTTATCCCGAATTAACTCGCTGAGAACCAAATGTGAAATATTAGAGAGTGCTTACTTTGGAAACAGAGTAAGTGTACTTGTAGATCATATCATGGAACATCCCAGTGTTAAAGCAGTAGAAGAGAATTTAAAAGTTTGCTGCCGTATGACTGTCTAAATTGAACTCCATTATAGCAAAAGAAACTGATGATGTAATAACCATAAAAGCTATATCATTTGTTTGAACCTTCTAGGCTAGTTACTAAATCAAGTACAGGTGATTTAAATTATGTAATGACAGCATTTAAACAACTAAATGCATATAAAACCAGTGGTATTACTTGTGATTCTGATTTGCTTCTATGTTACAAAGAGCTTTGTGGCATTGTTGAACAGCAAAGTCATGATGGTAACGGTAACAGATTAGATGTAATAACAGCACTCTTGGCATTGAAGACAAAAGCTGATTCTTACAGCAATTTCTGTGAAAAGTCCCTTCAATGTCTTTGGTTGTCGATGTCAAACGCTGACAGTGAGAGATTTTTCTCTACATATAACTTAGTTGTGACAGACAAAAGAACAAGTATGAAAAGCGAAAATATCACAACTTGTTGTATGCTGTAGTTTGGCGCTGTCTGATGTGTGATATTTGATTTTATTCATCTTACCTTCTGTCTGCTGATTTCAAATAAAATGTTTTAATTTGTAAAAACGGGGTTTTAACAATTGTGTTACTCTAGTTACCTGTTTCATTCATACTATTACTCATTAATCTTTCCCGGAAATTTTCGCGAAATTAACGCGAATTCATGGTACAATACACAAAACACCACCAATTAAAATTATTAATGCGAAGTTTATAAATAGTTGTCACCACAAAATCTTGCCTCTGGGTTTAGCACATTAAAGGACTTCTTGGTAAACATCGCATTTAAGTGCAAGAGTTTCCAATGCTACACAGGTAAATCCAATGAATGAGAGTGGCAGCACTGTAGGAATGTGTCCTTGGCCAGACAGCTTGGCTCCGCTCTAAACTTGCCAAACCCGCCTCATCATCATCTCCTTCCTCCCGTAGTTATAAACAGAACGCCACGCTATCTTTATCTCGCCAAGAAATTAATAGCGTACAGACTTCCCATCACTAATGGTCTGTTAAAGCTTTCTTATGGATGACTACCTCGCATTACACATGTTTTTACAGTTCAGCCCTCACACTGATGGTGCTTTGTTTTTCTCCTTTAACCATAACCGCTTCACGCACCGTGTGCGCTCTCAGATGACCATAAACGGATTCCCTGGTTCAAAAGAAACACCTTTCCACTTCCTCTGCCACCTCCAGCAGGTACAAAAGGAACTGCATCCATTCCTAAAATTCGATTCAAAGTATTTGTATTAATGTGTATTTCAAAGGGTATTTCCATATTTTAAGTTTTAAATGAAAAAGTGCATATTTTACGCTTGAAGGGGCATAAAATCATAATGTTCCCGTTTACATAATGAAATCAACATTACTAGTACTTAATAAAGTTTCTGCAGACAACCAAGCGAAAAATATACACGAGAGCTGTTTAATAAAGAATGATCATAAGTTTTTACGGTCATAATTTTTCGCACTAAAATTCAACCTTATTATATCCTGTTAGCTTAATGTGAAACAAACCCACTGTGGTAGTTCCATTGTTGATACTCCTGGTTCCCGCCAGAGGGAAGTTCAGACATATTCAGTATCGCCTACCACTGCAATGGAGGTAACACGCGAGGAACAATATGCGGCTTTGAAATTCCGTTTTCGTCTCAACAAATCTTCAGTTGAGTCCTATACAATGTTACAGGAGGCCTATGGAGAGTCTGTTTTTCCCTACAACACAGCTCGAAGGTGGTTTAAACTGTTTAAAGACGGGAGACAATCATTTTCAGAGGAAGTTGGACCCGGTGCTCCACTTAATGCTCTTACGGAAGAAAACATCAACACTGCTGCTGCCATTGTGAGAGAGGATCGACGAATTACCTTAAGATCACTTTATGAAATACTGAATATTTCATTGGGTGCCACCCACACGTTGGTGACAAAAACATTACACATGAGACGTGTTTGTGCACGATGGTTTCCAAGAATGTTGATTCCCGAACAAAAGGACATTCGCATGCAGGTCTACATGCAATTAAAGTTGATGTTAGCGGAAGATTCGGAGTTTCTTCCAAACGCAATCACTGCTGATGAAACTTGGGTACATCATTTTAATCCTGAGTAATCAGCAAAGCTCAGTGCGGGAATCTTCATCATCAATCCCCAAAAAGCAAAAGTGGTTGCTTCTTCTGGGAAAGTTATGGTCATCTCATTCTTTGATATTTATGGGATGTTTTATCAGCATGTTGTACCTGCACACACATCAGTAACTGAACAGTACTACAGGGATGTCCTGAAAACATTGCAAGTCTTTATCAGGCGCAAAAGACATTTCCGTGAAGCAGGCTGGATGCTGCACCACGATAATGCGCGGCCGCATATTGCCAATGTTGCTGCTGAATATCTTGCAAAAATCAACGTGAAGTGCATCCCTCACCCTCCCTATAGTCCGGATTTAGCCCCATGTGACTTTTTTGTATTCCCTAACTTAAAGAAACGCCTTCCTGGGAGGCATTATCCATCATCAGAAGCAGTGGTGAAGGCTGCGGAGACGATTTTGAAGGATCTCTCAAAAATGGTTTCCAGCATGTCTTTGAAGACTGACAGAAACGCTGGGACAAGTACATCTCATTCAGGGGAGACTATTTTGAGAAGGACCATCAAAATTATGAGGATGAGTGAATGTACGTTGTCAAAAACATTGTGATCATTCTTCATTGAACAGCCCTCGTATATGAATAAGAAGAGAAGTTTGTGAGTAGAGAAAGTTACATGAGAACACAAATCAAATCCGTTTTAGTTCGATTTTCGCTTAACCTTTAGTCTTTACAGCATCAATTAGTTTACAGCTGATGCGTTTATTACATACTTTTGTTAAAGTGCGGAATGAACCAAATTGAGGAATGTGTCGAGAAAAATAAGACTAAGGATAGTTCTAGTGAGTGTTTCAAATGGGAAAAGTTCTCGCTTGTAGCGAATCAGATGCGTTAGAGCCTTCGGCGTTGGCACCTCCTTACCCTCAATTTTATATTTCCCTCTCTCTCGCACACTTGCCAGTGTTCTTGGCGCTAGACGTAAAGGAACGCAAACTGAATTTTCCAAAGTTTTAAAATAATGCAGAAGTTGAAATCACATTTGCAACGTGGATATTCGTATATTACGAACATATTTTAAATATTTGGTTTAAAATAATTATAGTTTATGAATTACTTATTTTTCTAATCCAACGAAAATACCAGCGGCGCATCCGTATAGCTGTGAATGTTACTTACGTTAAGAGATAATTCGTCATTGGCATTGTCTTCAACGTCTGAGTACTGCAAATTTATAATGATATGTTCCAAAATCTCGTTACGTGCTATTTCTTTCCAAAAGTCGTCTTCATGTAGTTTATCTGATGTTTCATGCAGTTTTCCAGTCTTGTGTTCCTTGTTAATTTGTCCGTGAATAAGTCGTTTAACGTCAGTCAGTTTAAAAATATTATTTTTGTCTGTAACTTAATTTGCGCCAACATTAACTCAATTGGATTGTTCTAGCAGTAGTAAAGGGGGGAGGGACGTGGACCGTGTCTTTTTAATCCAGCTAATACACTTTTTCATGTAAGAATAACTGAATAATGCTGTTTGGAACTCTAGAGTAAATAGACATTACGAACCATTCATAAACAAAGATACGCGACCAGACTCGTTCTGCCAGACTAGCAGGAAGTGTATTACTTCCTCTGATCGAATTTAATAAACATGTTGGCTTATTCCAAGTTTTCTTTCATCACGTCATGTCAAATGTTTATGTTTGAGTTCTGAGTAACTATAAATATACGTACACGCATACATGTCAACCAATATTGATATTCATTACAGCGTTTACTTCGCAATTCATTGTTAAAATGGCACTTTATTTATTTGTATTAGGAAAACTATTTGAGCTAAAAGTATGGGTTCTTGAGGTTATGTTAAATGCATTACTCTCTACCTTCCTCTTGGACCAGTTTTTGCAAAATCTGAATTTTTATCTTAGCGCGAATAGTATTTATTAGAGATTAATTAGTTTGCCGCTCCTCACATACCTCATAGGGTGAATACAGTACAACAATGCAGGACTCCGATTGGGTGCTCGTCTAGTAGAGCTCAATGAGAAACATCATCATATTTGAAACACATAATAGTGATTGTTTCACATCGTTGGATGCGACATTACGCTCTAGAAAATGGTGCAAAAGCAGCACCATGTTACTGAAGCGATGAAGCATCCTGAATGGATCACTGATTCAAAAAGTAACTCCAAAGCAACGCGTTCACACGAACTCGTACGACTGATTCCGCTCCTCTTCTACGAGCTTACACGTCTCCTTGGAGGTCTGGGTCCAGAAGACGAAAATGTACTCATACAAAATATCAATTTCATTAAAGCGCAAAATTTATGTTCAATAAGGCTTTTGCAGAGACAATATCCTGCTATATTTATTGTTACTGGTTTTAATACTCAAAGGTCCGCATACTTGTGCATCTTAAATAGCAAACTCTATATTCAAGTTCAAGGCAAGGAAATGCATTTAGGTTCGCCCCAGTAAGGTGGAAGGTCCTTGACTTCTTCCAGATGTGAGTGATTCCCATTGGGAGGTGTGAAACAACAGGTAGAAAATCACAGCGGGAGTTCCGTACGATCCGTTTCTGGTTCCAGCCAAGACTCTGCTGACGTGGTTGAGACAAAAATGTGGCACACTTCCTACCACCTTGGAAAGTACCACTTCAATTGTCTGTATTACTAAAAAGGATAACGTAAGTCAGTCATCGCAGGTAATGATTTCCAAATCAGCTATACATTCGCGAGGCAGGAAAATTTCTCTAGGACAATCAAGAGAGGCATTTGTGAACACTATTTCAGATATAAAAAGAAGTGACTCAACCAAAAATCTTCACCAAATAATTAGTCATTACCTGCAATTTAAATGACATTCACAAATAAATCAGAATCATGTGGTCGCATGTCGTTTGTTCAGCGCAGCTTGATTGTTTAACGTTATTTACTGCCATCTGACGTGGGAAACTAGAAGTAGGCTAGCAGTATTTTAAGCGTGTAACAAACCACATTGTACATTACGTCTTTTTTTTCATATATTATTACTTCAATGTACACGGGTATGTGTAGGAATTGGGAGACTCTGCCAATTATCTGGCATGTTTAATAGAGAAAATGCAGTAGACATGTTATTTTCTAATTTGTGTACAATTATGGAATACTGATATTCATTTATCAGCGGTGCCAGATAATACTGGCTTATAAATACGTAAAATATGAAACTATTAACAGTGAAGCAAACAAATATATATAAATATAACAATTTGCAACTTAAAACTTCACTTATCTTATAAGAAATTATGAAACTTTTGTTCTAAATTGACCGGATTCGCGATTTCATGTAAAACGTTTACACATCCTTACCCGGAAACAACAAAGCTGTCGTCATCGTTACGAACGCTAGATGTTAATATGTTCTTGTTAGTACTACCAAAATCTGAAAATACAACAAATTTAAAAACAGAATCGAAAGCTGGTATTTCAAAATTCATTACGCGATGTTTGTTTTTTAAATTAAAAAAAGTTCCTGAAAATAAATATAGGATTAAAAGTTTATTGAATTTCTCTAAAAAAGATAAAATTCCTCATAATAAACAAAGTTGGTGTTTATTAGTTTAATTGTTTGCATTGTTATAAAGTATATAATGGAAATATAAAACGTAATTTAGAAACCAGAACGAAAGAACGTTCTCGTTACATTGAATAAAACAATTAAATGGTCCCATAGATTTATTGATTTCTGAAAATATATTTATTTAAAAAAAAAAACATCGCTTACTGAATTGTTTTTCCTTTTTTTTTTAAACCTTAACCAGGTAACTCACCCTAACCGAGATTCAAACTTTTTTTTATTGTTTCCGTTTAATTACCTATCTGTTTTCTGCAGTGTCACACACATACACTATACACATAAACACCCATGCCCAGGGCGGGACTCGAACCCGCGACCCTCTACGCGGTGGAACGCTAGAGACATACGTTCTAACGACCATGGCTACGAGGGCCGGCAATTTTGAAACACCAGCAGTAGATTCTGTTTCTAAATTTGTTTTATTTTCAGATTTTGGTGGTACTAACAAGAACATATCAACATATAGCGTTCGTAACGATGACGACAGCTTTGTTGTTTCCGGCTGAGGATGTGTAAATGTTTTACATGAAATCGCGATCCCGGACAATTTATAAGAAAAGTATCATCATTTCTTATATGCTAAGTGAAGTTTTAAGTTACAAATTGTTATATTTGTATATAATACTGGCTTGTTCAAAATATTTACACAAATCTGATGTTACACTAACATAAACTCTCCTCATTCTTTCCAAATCGTATACTTCAGGCTATGTCTTCTTAATCTAGATAAATCTGCAATATATTGTATATGTACACCTTTTTTGAAGGATATATTAGCTAACGCGATTGTCCGAGTTTTAAAGAGAGGGCTCTATGTGAAGTTTTTTTTTTTTTTTTTTAAATTTACGTCCTCCAACGTTAAGTCATATTGGACGATGAATGAAATGGGTGAAATGATGCTCAAATGAGTCCGGGGTCCATGGAGCTTGGAGCTACCCGACATTCGTCTTCCAGGATATGGGAAACCCCAGAAAAAAACTTTGTCCAGGTAGCTCAACACTAACCGAGATTTGAACTCGGGAGCTCTTGAACGTGAGGCAGACACGCTACCATCTACGCTACCGAGGCGGGCTATGATGGCTTTGATATCCATGCACCAGAAATAAGAAACTAAAGAAAGAAATATGTTTTCTAACATATCTATCTCGCAAAAGTGACTCAAAATACAGAAGACTTCAGGGAATGTTGGCATGAAGTTACAGATATACATTGTATCTATTGTGAAAATGTAATATTTATATCATCTTCTTATTTTTCTTTCACTGACAAGGTGTTGTGCCTGTTCCGACCTCACATTTGTTCGGCCCAGGGCTTTCTTGGTCTTCCTGCCGATGGTTGTTCTTGCTCTAGTTTGACACATTATTGCCATCTTTGATACCCTAATCTTCTAACATTCTTTACAGTGCTCTATCTAATTGTTCCTATGTTTAAGAAGTGCTTGTACTTGTAGTTCGTCTCTAATATTCTAATTTAGAATGTGTTCATATCTTTTACAGAGCGTAGGAAGTACACATTCCGCTTGAATTTTTCTTTATTCTTTTTCTTTTAAGAAACAGGCCTCACTTTCATACATTGCAACTAGTTGTACCATTGTTGAATACAGTTTTAGCTGCACATCTTTTCTAACTTGTTCCTCAGTGTTCGTCTGATTGTTCAACAAGTATGCTCCACTTTACACAATCAAAGTAAATAAAACCTTTTTACCCAAAAAAGTGATCTAATTAAAGTACACAATTTATGTCATATACATTGTTGTGGAGTTAATTTCCTAGGTATTCCTTGTTATACATTTCTAAAAAATGAGCAGCTCTTTGAAGTGTTGACTAACACTTAATTCCCTTATTCCTATTGTCACTATAACTAAATATTAATAAAGCAGTTCTACTAATGTTTATCTCGATTAAGATGAGATATACTAAAGACTAAGTGTCTGAAAGAGGATGTGAGGAGACTGATGGATTCGCAGGAGACACCGAGGTAAACTAATCGAGGCTATTACACTGCGGCAGGGGAGAGGCGATGATGGTCCTATTCCAAGTGCGGTTGAAATTCATTGCTACTGCCTCTCACTTCATTTGCATAACGCGCCATCATCACCTTCAGGAGTATCACGTCAGGAAAATAATCCAACTTGCCTACTTTCGTCTCCGAGGAAGAGCAGTTTCACAATCACAACACGTGCTGAGATTCTTATGTTCAAAAATAGCGACACAACTGTGTAACCTAGCACTAGTATTGCGTGTATACTCGGGAGGTCGTGCTCTTTGCCTTGGGGTTTCACTTAAGCGAGTGCTGGGATACTCAAACTCATGACTTTGCTGTGTCGTCCTCCAGGGTCTAGTTTACGAGGTGAGGGGTTTAAACCCTCCAGAAGTTGTCTCTTTTCGGACAAAATTCCTCAGCTTGCTTTCTTTGGAAGGGCAGTATTTATTTGATATTTATTTGTACAGTTTCCATTACAATTTCAATACAATAAATTTAACATCGAGCATACACTATTATACCCCATGTAAAAATATATGAAATTGCTGATCCAAGATATACTCGCTGACTCAGGTCCCTGGCTATAAGCCTTTGGTTTTCCTCAGCAGCTTGGTGTCATTTCTTCTTAACCTTCACCTCTTTTATACTAATCCACTTTTCTCTTAACCTATATAACAAATCTCCTGTACTTCTATTTTTCTTTTCACCCATCCAGGCGACAGCAAAGTGAGAATTATGGTGGACAACACGGTGCTGGGGCGGGTTTTCTCCGAAATCTCCAGTTTCCTCCGCCAACTCATTCCACCGGTGCTCCATCTTCATCTCATGCATCATCAGTGTCATCGCCTGCGGTGCCGTATGTAGTAAAAGCAGGTGTTAAACACTACACACACACATCCATCCCCGTTAACATGTATAACGCCACTACCTCTTTGCTCACACTGTCCCATTTCTTATCCCATATTTTTCTCCTGCAATTTGTTAACTCCTTACATTCTATCAGGAGGTGAACAGTGCTCTCTACATCTCCACAAAATTCACATATCCCTACTTCATTACTTCTCAACCCTTTTAGATATATTATTCCTACTCTCACCCATGCTATGCCTTCTCTTCTAGTTTACTCACATTGATCTATATATTTTCCCCTACCACATTCTGTCTTTAATTGCTTATAAAATTTCAAAGATTTCTTTTCTTCTATACTTTCCCATATATCTTGCCTATCTATGTCTTGTACTCTAGTTCTCACTTCCTTCCAAAAACCGCTATGATTTGACTCCTCTGCTCTCCATAGATCTCCCATGCCTATCTTCGATACCACTCTTTCCAATTCCGACCACTTATTTGTATTTTTAATGCTTTTCTGTTGCTTCATGCACAGATTCAATAATTCTCCTTTCTGCCCTTTAATACACTTATACCAGAATTTCAGTATTCTCTCTATTACTATTCCCCTCCTTTTTGTATTACCCAACTCTAGTAATGCCACTTTTAGTGGCGATTTTGGCAGCCCCAGTAGTTCTTTACAAAACAGTCCATACATCTGGTCTAATTGTGTTTCTATCTCTGATGTACCCCATACCTTCACTGCATACATTGTTCTGGCTTCAACGTCCGCTTCATACATTCTTTCTAACCATCTAACTGATATCTCCAGTTTATGTTTACATATTCTTATCCCTGTCATTGCCGCCCTGCCATTAGGTATCACTTTTCTGGCTTGTGCAGCCCATCCTCCACTGCTACACATCCTTACACCTAAACAGTCATACTCGTTTACCTCTGGAAAGGTGGCAAAACTGGTGGTCCATCTCGCAGATTAACGGCACGTAAAAACAATTTCATGTCTACTTTTCTGATAGGTATTTGCTGCTCTGCAACTCAAGAATCTGTCTATAAATTTCTAATAAATCCTACCTCACATTCCAACAATAACAAGCTAGTCTGTCTTACCTAAACTCACAACCGTCCCCTTTCACTCGCGTAACCACCCGAACTACTTATACGAATATGCCTGAACACCAGTCGTCGCTAATTGTCGTAATTAATGTCAACTTATCCCAAGCTAAAATATCCTCATAATCTGTTGCCAGACATACAACTCCTAATATTCTACACAACTTTACAAGATAATCATACTTAAACTTATTATAGTTTATAATTTAATTCACCCATCATTTCTGTTTCATGTGTATAATCCGAGCGTCATCTTTAGATGCTAAGAACTGCCAATAATCAATAACAGTAAAAACCTGATGTAAGACAGACAGAAACCACAAAATACTTGACTACTGACTTGTTATTCCTTGGAAAAGTCATTACTTGTATTTCTTACATTATACATACGAAAATTATATATATATATATATATATATATATATATATATATATATATATATATATAGTGAACTTGGGAGAATATAATATACAATTGGGAGATTATATTACACTATTTACATCTCAGAGAAAATGTTGGAAATGTACTCCACCAGTATTTTCTTTGATACGACTGTAGACACTGAAGTTTATATTGGTATCTTCAAGACATTTGTGGAGAAGCTGCATGATATCGAATTGAGAGAATGTTATTTCCAACAAGATGGAGCAACGTGCCATTCATCTAATGAAACCATGGAACTCGTAACCAGTTTTTTTGATAATCGAAAAGGTCTGTGGTCCCCCAAATCCCTTGACCTAACCTCACCGGATTTTTTTGTTGTGGGGGTATCTAAAAATAGTGTACACGAACAGCTGATGTTCTCAAGGAATACATTCGAACTGAAATACAAGGGGCGTCCAGAAAGTAAATTCTGTTTCTCCACTGCAGCACTGCGATCGCAGTTCCGCACATGCGCGGTAGACGCTCTGTATAAAGGAGAAGAAACGTGCGCCATTGTAAGATCGCTGTCAGTCACGTACGCTTTGTTGTGCTTGTTTACAATGTCGGTGTTGATTGAAAATCCCGCCGCTTGTGATATCAGATCTGTGATTCATTTTCTGAATGCTAGGACAGTGAAACCAATTGAAATTTCTCGGCAAATTTGCGATGTCAAAAGGTGTTGTGTTTCTTCACGACAACGCACGACCACACACTGCAAATGCGACGAAAAACATCCTACAGGGATTTGGCTGGGACGTGTTTGACCACCCCCCCGTAAAGCCCTGACCTCGCCCTTAGCGACTTTCATCTGTTTTTGCATCTCAAATCTCTCCTTGGCGGTCAACACTTCAACATTGACGAAGAGCTGAAAGAAAATGTTTCCAACTGGCTGAAGACACAGGCGGCAAACTTCTATGAAGAAGGTATACAAAAACTTGTGCATCGCTATGACAAATGCCTGCAAAATTTCGGCAGTTATGTGGAAAAGTAGTTTAAGAGTTGTAGAATTTTGTGCAATAAATAATTTTTCTGTATCTGTACACAATTTAATTTTATTACCAAACACAACTTACTTTCTGGACGTACCTCGTAAATAACATTGGCGAGAGTACTCTCCGTAAAACTTCAGAGAATATGGTGAGACGAGTACAAACATGTATAGATACTGGTGGAGGACAATTGCAACATTTTCTCTGAGTTGTAAATAGTTTAATGTAATCTCCCTATTGTGTATTATATTCTCCCAAATTTGCACGTGTGATCTGTTATTGATTCAAAAGTTATGTCCTATTGAAATGGTTCAGGTTTAAATGGATCGCACTGTATTACAATTATTTATCAATCTTTCTATCATTTGTTTACAAAATTAATATCATAGAAAACAAAAATGAGACCTATATTATGGCTTTGGTATCCGGGTGAGCTATAAAACCCTGAAGGTCAAAACACCCTTTGGTCCCGTCATTGTTCACCTGCTACACATAGTGCTACTACAGACACAGTAGAAGACCGACCCTCCTCTTGATATTCAAAAAGGCAACGCCCGACCGACCCAGACGAATGTGTTAGGTGTATATTGTGACTGTAACTAATGCACCCCCTTCTTCCCCGAGGAGTATCGCGTTTCGCCTAACATCAGCATTAGTACCCAACGTTAATGTTGGTGTCTCTATCACATAAACATGTCCGATTTGATAAGGTTCTCCTATGGAAATTTTCCGGACACTTGTTCCTTCGCTACCCTCCATGCAGCCTACTTTGTACCGAATGTTCAGTTATAAACGCGAAGGGCTGTATATCTTTGTACATACCCACCCCTACTCTGTTATCGGAGTGAACAGATAGGACTTTATCGTGCTGAGGAATGCAATGAAACATGTCGGTGCTCTTATTTCCTATAATTCTTTATTTTCTCTACTCCGAACATAATCAAAATTCCATTAAAGTATTCAATTTCAAAATTTCAGTGTTAATATGACTCCCGAACCCCCAAAGAATCTTCAGAAAAAGGTAAGGCAACTTCGCGAGTTTGCGTATGTAAACAACATAATCTAAAAACGAAAAGTGAGTTTAAATCGAAACTTGTCATTTATGATTGCCTCACGAAGCTAACAGGAAAATTAACCCTCTTCAAAAACTACTCTTTACATCAAACATTTTACCAAAATTACGAGGGTTATTCAATAAAGAATGATCACTTATTTTTTTTTTTTTTTTTTTTTTTTTTTTTTTTTTGGTGACAACGTACCTTTACTCATCCTCATAATTTTGATGGTCCCTCTCAAAACAGTCTCTCCTGAATGTGACGCACTTGTCCCTGCGTTTCTGCCAGTCTTCAAAGACATGCTGCAAACCATTTTTGAGAGATCCTTCAAAATCACCTCCGCAGCCTTCACCACTCTTTCTGATGATGGATAATGCCTCCCACGAAGGCGTTTCTTCAAGTTAGGGAATAGAAAAAAGTCACACGAGGCTAAATCCGGACTATAGGGAGGCTGAGGGATGCACTTCCCGTTGAATTTTGCAAGATATACAGCAAAAAATTGGCAGTATACGGCCGCGCATTATCGTGGTGCAGCATCCAGCCTGCTTCACGGAAATGTGGTCTTTAGCGCCTAATATGTACTTGCAATGTTTTCAGGACATCCCTGTAGTATTGTCCAGTTACTGATGTGTGTGCAGGTACAACATACTGATAAACCATTCCATGAGTATCAAAGAATGAGATGACCATAACTTTCCCAGCAGAAGCAACCACTTTTGCTTTTTTGGGGGTTGATGATGAAGGAGATTTCGACACTGAGCTTTGCTGTTTGCTCTTAGGATCAAAATGATGAAGCCAATTTTCATCAGCAGTGATTACGTTTGAAAGAAACTCAGGATCTTTCTTTAACATCAACTTTAACTGCATGCAGACCTGCATGCGAATGTCCTTTTTTCGAGAATCAACAGTCTTGGAACCCATTGCGCACAAACACGTCTCATGTGTAATGTTTTGAGTCACCAACGTGTGGGTGGCACCCAATGAAATGTTCAGTATTTCAGAAAGTGATCTTAAGGTAATTCGTCTATCCTCTCTCACAATGACAGCAACAGTGTTGATGTTTTCTTCCGTAACTTCAGTAACTGGAGAACCAGGTCCACCTTCCTTTGGAATTGATTCTCTCCCCTCTTTAAACATTTTAAACCACCTTAGAGCTGTGCTGTAGGAAAGAACAGACTCTCCATAAGCCTCCTGTATAGGCCTCAACAGAAGATATGTTGAGGCGAAAGCAGAATTTCACAGCCGCATAACGTTTCTCGCGTGTCACCTCCACTGCAGCGATAGGCGATATTGAACATGTCTGAACTTGCCTGGTTCTCACAGGCGAAACCAGGAGTACCAACAATGAAACTACTATGGCATGTTTGTTTCACATTAAGCTAACAGAATATAATAAGATTGAATTTTAGTGCGAAAAATTATGACCGTAAAGGCATTATGATCATTTTTTATTGAACAGCCCTTATATTTTCTCAGTATGCTAACAATTTTGATTCACATAACGTATTTTTAAGGCATTCTGAACACAAATTAAATGTATATCTTAAACTTTTTGGGAATATCCTCTAAAGTTCTGTTCATTTCGGGCGACTTGTACCAGTGACAAATCGTAAAAATGTAGATGCAGTTAAAGTAGAAATGTATTTTTGTGTGCATACAACCATTTCTGATACATTCCTTGTTATTTAGTTGGGATTTTCAAATAAATATATTTTTCTCAAATTGGAATATGTAGATTATTCTTTTTTTAAATCTACTGGCCATAGAAAGGGAATGGAATTTCAAAGCCATCACTAAAGGCCAACTATAAAAATGTTACTATAACTTAAAGTCTACTATATTCCATATTTCCCTTGCGCCTATAAAAATTATATAATTTCTGCAGACATTTATCGGGATTAACATTTAATATATAGAGGAATAAGCATTTCTAAGAACAATTTTTACAAGAGTACAGAAATTCTTATGTCAATACGTGATAATGTTTTTGTTTACTTTCTGTTCCACGTGTAATAAGCAGAGGAACTATTGCGTTGCAATAAAAATTCGACTTGATATTTCACCGGAAAGATAGTGATGCAGCGGCTATCCAACAGTCGGCCGCGGGCAGTCGGAGCAGTAAGGAGTAAAGCAGCGCGCTTCAGCATAATAAGCAAAACCACATTCAAGAATTTCCGTCCTCTCAAACATTTTGGAACTGTATTCCAAGGCCTTGGCGCTCTCGTAAGTTGAGAGGGCAAGTATGTGAGCAGGGTTAGCGATTGGGTTTCAGTGCTGCTTTCCGAGAGAGTTTGTGACGTACTGATACTAAAAGAGATTAGAGAGGTCTTGAGTTAAGACTCTCCGACAAGTGAACAATCCCTAAGAAAACATACGTCGGGCGTATTTAATTACAAACCCGAAGATAGGGAAGCTATTGCAGAAATGTAACAAGTTTTACTAATTCCACGTGTTTCACATCCTTTTTAATTAATATCAACGGATTCTTCAACAGTTATTTCAAACAGCTTGGACTGTATGAAATTTTAGGGACAAAAGCTCTCCGGATCACTAGACAATAATGTCATTAAGAGGTAAACAGAATTAATTTGTCGCAGAAGACTAAAAGACCAAAATGCAACGTCAGTTAAGTCAGTTATTTTAACTGTTTTTCGATAACTTGGCCTCTCGCCATATTAACTGTCCTTCTTTGCCATAATATTTCTATAAACTCGGGATGTCACTGGTAATTCGGAGCAGATGGCACATCCACTTGACTGACTCCTGTATCCTCCTCGTGTGTACATAGATACAAAGGTGGACAGATCCCTGTCTAGGTCCCAGTCAGTAGTCCAAACCCTGATATGAGAGTGCGAAGGAGATGATTTGAAATGAGGGTGAAATAGATGACAGGGAAAATAATTTTGCTCAGAGGCCTCTCGCCAGGCTTAATGTTCTTTTATATATTTTAAATCTTCGACAGGGGACCACCGACTTTGCTTCCTTTCCGAAATAAGACAGAATTTTTACACTCGAAAAATCATCCTCGGCTGGGTTTGGACCTGCCACCTACAGTCTGATTTTTAAAAGAAGATACGTGAAGGTCATCAAACAAGGGTCGCGAAGGGTAGGAAGGGAAGGTCGTTGCTATGGTAACGTAAACAAAGGTTGCCAGATTGTTACACTGGTGAATCACATACCTACACCTCGTCGTTATCGCTAGTTTTGTGTGGGAAACAACAGTTTGCTTGAGTATTCAAGTTGCGCTATGTATTGTTAGCCTACTTTGTTAAAACACAATTAAAATACGTTTTTATGGAAGCAAGACTACTGGCGGTAAGATTAGAGGTGGACCGAGAAATCATGGCCCAAGGCAAAGCTCAGCTTACGGTCGGGGTGTTACATTGCATAGCCAAACTAGAGAATTTGTTTGTTCTCTTAGAGAACTCTTCCAACAGGAAGACGAGAGTTTGCTCCTTATCAATGAACAGCTTATTCCTTTTATCCAAAAGCGACAGTCCCATGTCAGTAGATATGCTTACACGTAAAAGAATTCCTGTAGGTCAAAATTCCGACATATCGGTGGCGTTGATATGAACATAACAATTAACAAAGTCGTTAATAATAGTATATTGCGATATTAATGTATACGGAACGAGGAAAGGTTTGAAAAAACGAGGCGCTTGTACCGAGGTTTTGCAATTCTCGATATTCCATTATGTGCTTACCACATGTGTGTTGCACATTATTTCTTGCACTATTGTATTTATATGAATCTCAAATTTAGAAGTTAAGATATTAGCAGAAATATTAATAAATATAATAGAAGATAAATGTTAGATTTTAGAACGTGCATCGCGTATATGTGTTGATTGGAGAAATACTTACCGCATTGTGCGGGAATGTCAACTTACGATGTATAGCAACAATAACGGTATGTATGGAATATTAGTTACATAGTGCAAACAATTATTTAAAAGAACTCACACATGTGAAGACCCTACAACACAGTGAATGTGTGAACAACTTATTTCTGTTTCTAAAGTAGGCTAATACAGATTAACTGTGCATATTTTTGCTGAGGTGAGATAACTCGAACCCTTGTATATGTTTCAAGTATTGAGAGGATAAAGAAAGGGGAAATGCTGGGCAACAATGCAGCACCCACGTGGAGAAACAGATGACCTTCACGTATCTTCTTTTAAACATCAGACTGTAGGTCCCAGTCAGTAGTCCAAACCCTGATATGAGAGTGCGAAGGAGATGATTTGAAATGAGGGTAAAATAGATGACAGAGAATAAAATTTTATTCAGAGGCCTCTCGTCAGGCTTAATGTTCTTTCATATATCCTAAATCTTCGACAGGGGACCACCGACTTTGCTTCCTTTCCGAAAGAAGCTAGGACTTTTACACCCGAAAAATCATCCTCAGCTGCGTCTGGACCTGCCGCCTAGTAAACATAGGGCTAAGCCATGGACGACTATTTATAACATGAAGGATTTTTGATGAAACATTGGGTGCAGTGAATGATGCGGGAAATCGGAAAACCCAAAGAAAAAACTGACGCCGTTTTGTCCATCACAAATCCCACATAGATGCTTCCTGAGTATGCTTAAATGCGAAGATGAAATTCGAGGATGAAATTCCGTCACACCAGTGACGCTAATATGATCCTGGCATATATCCCTTTACAACTCGTATAAAAGGTTATTGTGTTATCCAATACATTTTAATTTCAATTTTGGTATAACACGACAGTACGTTTTTGAATGTCAAAGGAGGTCATTGTATTTATATAATTGTGTATCTATTCATGAGCTTTAAAAAGGCGAATCATAATATTTAACTTGGTCTGCGAGAGAAAAGCCAAACAAATGACAGAGAATTTCTCTCAACAGAAAAGTTAATTAATTCCGTGATATTCTGTACAAAAGCTGTGTATCCACAGTGATAATAAGGCAAAGTTCACCGAACAATTTCCAGGAATTTAGAGGTAAAGTGGTCAAAGAGAAAAATGTGTGCTAGCTGCGAATGAGCAAAAATATTAAACGAATTAAAAATACCTGCCACAGAAAAAATATGGTACTATGCTTTGACTTGTCCATTCATTTATTTATTTTCCATATTGTTAGCTTTAATATCGATTTTGTTCCTTATCTGTCTTTAAGTATTAAAGTTAAAAACGTTTCAGGAAGTACATTTCCGTCATAACTTGTATAACTGTATTATACATACAGTTAACGCATTTAATTCGCATGATTTACTCCGCATATTTTTCAATAAGCTATACTTCTAAGCAGTATTATTTCCAAGATAGAGACAGACTTAAAAATTTAACGCCATAGCCAGTATTTGAACCACGGATCTTCTGGTTGACGTCCACCCGCTCTAACCATTGAGCTACTATGGCCACCGTGCCGACATGACATTAAATTCTCCAACTGGCTCATGTTTTTCCCGGTAAAACACTTAGGAGTTCTCATAAACACATGAGACAACTACCTTAATGGCGACTTACAACATGTAAGTACTCTAAAGTACTCTGGACGGCAACCAGAAGATCCGTGGTTCAAACCCCGGCTATGGCATTGAATTTTTCAGTCTGTCTCTATCTTTCCATACTTAAGTCTACACACGGCTAGTGTGAAAAACAATTTCCACTATTCTTTCCGCCTCTGTAGCTTAAATGGTAGTGTGTCTGCCTCACATTTAAAAGATCCCAAGTTCGAATCACGATCAGAGTGAGTTACATGGATAAGGTTTACGCTTATTATGAAAAATGAATGTCTGGTAACTCTATCCTCTATGTACCCTGAACTCATTTGAGTATCGTTTCATTCATCGTACGAAATGACTTAGCGTTGGAGGTTTTCCCTTATCCTGAAAGATGAATGTGTGATAACTCTAAGCTCTATGTACCCTGGACTCATTTCATTCATCGTCTGAAATGGGAATGTTGGAGGACCTAAATTAAAATTCTATCTACTTCAGTTAACAGAGAGAGGCATTTATACAAATGACGTATATACCTATTTCCTTACAGATGCAATGCGAATATAAGAATACAGTAAGCCGTAAACGATAGTAAACAGTTTTAAGACCTGGCTGGTGTGTATGGACCACAACAAAGATAAAGTAATTACAATTTTATATTTAAGAGAACTATATGTATTACATAATTCAATCCAAAAACTTCCTCTCTCTCTTACAGTATACAAGTGTTCAAATTTTTATTTCTGAGTTGTTCTGTTTTGAAAGTCGCCTAAATACGTACACCTCCTTTTTCTAAAAATCTACTTCGAGGGGTAGTGTCCGGGCGCCTTAAAAAGAACAATTTCAGATAAAATTCCAGCATAAAACTTTTTGGGGCCTTAAAGTACTTACAACATAGTAAGTCGCCATTAAGGTAGTTGTCTGATGTATTTATGAGATCTCCTATTGGTTTAGCGGGAAAAACACGAGTCAGTTGGAGAATTTAATGTCATATCGGCACGTTGGCCATAGTAGCTCAATGGTTTAGATTGACTGGAAGGATACCGGAAGATCCGTGGTTCAAATCTCGGCTATGGCATTGAATTTTTCAGTCTGGCTCTACCCTTTCATAGTACGTCTTACACACGGCTAGTGTGAAAGAACAATTAATTTCCATTAATTGTACCTAATAGTGGTGCGAACTATAAAGCCCGGGCCTTAAAGTACGTCCAACATAGTAAGTCGCTATTAAGGTAGTTGTCTGTGTTTATGAGAACTCCTAGTGGTTTACCGGGAAAAACACGAGTCAGTGGAGAATTTAATGTCATGTTGGCACGTTGGCCATAGTAGCTAAACGGTTTAGAACAGCTGGACGGAGACCAGAAGATCCATGGTTCAAATCCCGGCTATGGCATTGGATTTTTCAGTCTGGCTCTACCCTTTCATGTCTTCTGTATGTTGTAGTGTCACTCTATGTCTGTTCTTTGCAGTAAAATGTAGCTGGCTTTTGTTTTTAATGTCTGTGGAGTGCACGGTTATGTTCTACTCCATGGCGTTCTCAACTTAAAGCTAAGGTCTCCTTCGGAAGCATGTACTTTTAACTCCAATGTGTTCGTATTCAAGTTCATTGACGTTGCAGATGTTATTTTTATTCTTCTAATGAGTAATGTAATGAAATTACAAGCTACTTCATAGCACCAAGTCCCTCAGGACACTTTTCAATGATGAAGGAATTACCTAAATTAATTGAGCGGTCTTCTTCTACATACACATGCAAATGTTCTCTCTTTATATTCCACATAGTTAAAAGGTAGTTAATCTATTACTATTTTGCTCCTGTAGGACATCGTCCTCAATTAAACATACCGGCGCGGCGGCGTAAGCAATTCGAGACGGATATCGCTTGTCAGCTGTTAATCTTGCGACATGCAACAAGCGATTCCGTGCGCTACATTCACCGTAACGCTGGAACTGCACAACTTAGTAAGCACGTCAATATATAGGGTGAACTGAAAACACACAGACCGCCAGTTGAAGCATGTTGTCGATTAGCACGAAACTCAAATGTTACTGATGTATAGGAAACTCACAAAAATGTACTAAGGATTTTGCTATTTCCGGTTCGAGAGGAAGTTATTTTAAATGGATATCCTGCGTATCAGAAATTAATTGTTCTTTCACACTAGCCCTGTGTAGGGTAAGTTTTGGATATTCAATGTCTTGCCGAGATTTCAACCACAGAGCTACCGACTATAGCTTTCAATTGTTGCGAGTGACTCTACCCTCCGAAAACCTGATCCTGCACACGACTAGCGTGAAAGATAATCAACCTAATAAAGGCTATAATTACGAAGCCTGGAACTTCAGTACTTACAGCACTTTAAGTCTATACGAAAACTCCTAGTGGTTTCCCAGCAAAATACGAGTCAGTTGGAGAATTTAATGTCATGCTGGCATGTTGGCCATGGTAGCTCAATGGTTAAGAAAACCCGGACAGAGACTGGGAGATCCGTAGCTCATCTCGGTCTAAATCTGCCTATCCATCCTATGTATTCTTTTGTTCATACTGGATACTGCTATTCAATAGTTTTATAAAAAGGTGCCCACAATAGATGATGATAATTTTATATTTAAGGGCGCCCAACTCCATCGTCATCGGCGCCCTATCGAAAACTTATTTTACTTTATTATAACTTTCATTTGACTTTACCTTAACTTTAACTTTGTTTTGGCTGGCTTGGCTCTGGCTCCGCTCCGTCTTCACTCCATCACTCTAACTTCGCTCTAATTTGGCTCTGGCTTGTCTCTGACTAAGCTCCGACCCCGCTCCGGTCCCGCTCCGCTGCGCTGCGCTTTGGCATTGCTCTGGCTTTGCTCTAGATTTCCTATCGCTTTGCTCTGGCTTTGCTTTGACATTGCTCTGGCTTTGCTCTAGATTTCCTATTGCTTTGCTCTGGCTTTGCTTTGGCATTGCTCTGGCTTTGCTCTGGATTTCCTATCGCTTTGCTCTGGATTTGCTCTGGCTCCGCTTTGACATTGCTCTGGTTTTGCTTTGGATTTACTCTTGATTTCCTATCGCTTTGCTCTGGCTCCGCTTTGACATTGCTCTGGTTTTGCTTTGGATTTACTCTTGATTTCCTATCGCTTTGCTCTGGCTCCGCTTTGACATTGCTCTGGTTTTGCTTTGGATTTACTCTTGATTTCCTATCGCTTTGCTCTGGCTTTGCTGTGGATTTCCTATCGATTTGCTCTGGCTTTGCTGTGGATTTCCTATCGCTTTGCTCTGGCTTTGCTGTGGATTTCCTATCGATTTGCTCTGGCTTTGCTGTGGATTTCCTATCGCTTTGCTCTGGCTTTGCTCTGGCTTTGCTCTGGCTCCGCTTTGACATTGCTCTGGCTTTGCTGTGGATTACCTATCGCTTTGCTCTGGCCTCGCTTTGACATTGCTCTGACTTTGCTGTGGATTTCCTATCGCTTTATTCTGGCTTTGCTCTGGCTCCGCTTTGGCATTGCTCTGGCTTTGCTTTGGATTTACTCTTAATTTCCTATCGCTTTGCTCTGGCTTTGCTCTGGCTTTGCTTTGGCATTGCTCTGGCTTTGCTGTAGATTTCCTATCACTTTGCTCTGACTTTGCTGTGGATTTCCTATCGCTTTGCTCTGGATTTCCTCTCGCTTTGCTCTGGCTTTGCTCTGGCTCCGCTCTGCCTTCGCTCTGGATTTCCCATCGCTTTGCTGTGGCTTTGCTCTAGCTCCGCTTTGGCATTGCTCTGGCTTTGCTCTGGCTCCGCTTTGGCATTGCTCTGGCTTTACTCTGGCTTTCCTCTGGCTCCGCTCTGCCTTTGCTCTGGCTTTGCTCTGGATTTCCTATCGCTTTGCTCTGGCTTTGCTCTGGCTTTGCTCTCGCTTTTCTCTCGCTTTGCTCTGGATTTCCTCTCGCTTTGCTCTGGCTCTACTTTGGCGTTGCTCTGGCTCCGCTTTGGCTTTCCTCTGGCATTGCTCTGGCTCCGCTGTAGCTCTCCTCTGGCTTTGCTCTGGCTTTGCTCTCGCTTTGCTCTGGCTCCACTTTGGCTTTGCTCTGGCTTTGCTCTGGATTTCCTCTCGCTTTGCTCTGGCTTTGCTCTGGCTCCGCTTTGGCTTTGCCCTGGATTTCCTCTCGCTTTGATCTGGCTCCGCTCTGGCTCCGCTCTGGCTCCGCTTTGGCTTTGATCCGGCTTTGCTCTGGCTTTCCTCTCGCTTTGCTTTCTCTTTGCTCTTGCTACGCTCTGGCTTTGCCTTGGCCTTGCTCTGGCTGCGCTCAGGCTCCACACTAGCTCCGCTCTGGTCTCACTCTGGCTTTGCTTTGGATTCGCTTTACTTTAATTTGACTTTATTTAGATGAGGGTCAAACACGGATGTGGGCCTTGTTTGGGCGTTTGGCATTAGCTCTGTCACCACTCAGAGGCATCCAATCGAGAGATTTGGCTCGGCATCCTGGAATCGCCAATCCCATACCTACCTAAGTAGGCCCCCGGGGGGGGGGGGCGGGACAATAGAAACACAAAGAAAAACGGAACAAGAATAATAAAACCTATTCCTCTCTGTTCAAACAGGCAGCGCAACTGCATGACAATATAACAGTCGATTATGCAAACCATTTAATAAATGACTCAATCAACATTTAGGAATGTCTCTCATCACTTCCATTTGTCGCTATTCCAGATCTTCTAAGTTTGGCTCTGTCTCGATATACCATTGACTTTAAATGTCCAACCTAACGCAGCCAGCAGGTGGCAAATCTGTGTTCTTGCTGGCCACTCCATATGTCCTCTCCTACCAATCCATCGTTGTGACGGGGGAAAACCTTCTGTAAGTTCTGACAAATAATCTGAATGAGCTGGAGCTCTCTTGCAAGAAGCATTTGCCATTTTTGGATTGGCTGGGTGTGTAAAAAATTTTGTGATGGCCATTACTACTTGAATTAGAAGCAATTAGATTATCCAATAGATTTTTGCATTTCTATAACGAAGAAACGACCAAAACTATCAGTCCAGGATTTAGTTCTTGTGGATACTGCACGTGATGCTCTTCAGTACTTTGTGGATTCGTAACTGAACAATATCGACAGTCAAATAATGTGCCTTCATGAATATAAACAAAGGACAGAGCAAAAATCTTATGTTTTGTACTTACATAATTTTTTCTACTCTTGCACAAAGTATACTTATGAATACTCTTCCTGTTAATATAAATACCCTATTGCTAGTTCTCTTGTAGGTACAAGAGAATAAGAGAGCGAATCAAATGATTTAAAGAGCTCGTCGTTGTGTGATAGCAATGAAATGCCGCTCTATTTGCATAGCTAAGAGAGAGAGAGAGAGAAAATATGAAGACATTCCACTTGATAAAAGTATAACTTTGAAAATACAGATGAAGAAGAAAATCTACGTGTCCCACCCTTGAAAGATGCTTTACTTGAACATCAAGTTTCTTATTGAATCTATTTTTCGTCTTTGTTTGATGTTCAGTAACTCACGTACAGATACCTTTAATATGTCGTGATATTACAGAAAAAGTAATGTGAAGCGAAGCATCATCAATTCTAGGCTTCCTTATATTGTCTCTTTATCTCAGCGAGTTTTGCTTCTTTGAAGCATCGAACCACAGGTGGTTGGTTATAAGAACTCGAACTTCTTTATTCAGATAGGTTCATGAATAGAAGTAGATATTAAAAACGTTAAACAAAGATGATGTTCGCTTCTTAAGAATGGCGCAGAAATTATATCAGATGTTAAGCATGAAAAACAAACGCCTACAATCAGCATCTATTGCTAAGGTAATGAGACAATAGCCAATCGTTAGCAGAGTTCGGGTGCAAAAACGAGAGTTTGATTCTACAGATAGACAATACCTCCCTGCTGTTTCTAGTACAGCTACAAGCAAAAACTCTGGCCAATCTCTTAGAACACAGTGAAAGTTTTTCGCACCTAGTTGCCACAATTGGCTAATTAAGAATGTATCACGCCCAGAACTCTTGTACTTGAGGTACGTCCACTTTAGGTTGAAACATAAATTAACCATTGAGCAAATATGGGATTATAATTGCGTTTGTATACAAATATCATCTGGACCAATTTAAAGATCAGCACAATAATTGTGACTACCTGTAGGAGCTGATTTCTTACTTTGGAGCCCCGAGTTGGATCCTCGATCAGGGAGTGATAATTTTACTCAGAATTATTCCAAATGCTATAGATCAGGGTCGGCAAGATGAGTACCCAGAATACGAAATCCTTTATCCCTATAATAACTCCTCCTTTCCTTCTATCTGGCAGGTAAACATACATGTGACGTGTACCACAGTGGAAGTCATTCTGGTTTTGGATGAAACGTATTTTACGACGTAATCAAATGTATATATTTGATTGAAAGATTTGGCTAGGAGAGCACAAAAATCATTAATAACACTAGAGAATATGAGTGAAGGACGTGCTCTAAAAACAAACGTTACAACCCATCTGAAAAGTGCATTGAAATTATTTACAATGTATATTGTAAGACGGTGACGTTGTCATAATGATACCACCTTAATTTACAAGACTGATATCCCTGCTGCTTTATTTTTAAATATTACTGCTTCAATGTCCAGCTGCAAACTAGCATTGAAGATATCCATTCAAAAATGCTACTGGGTAGCAGGCTTTTGTTCAGTCCCAATATGCTAAACAATTGTTCACAATGGTAAGTGCATACGAGACCTGTTCAATACAGAATTATCACTTCTTTTTTGACAGCGCACCTTCACTCATCCTCATAATTTTCATGGTCCTTCTCAAAATAGTCTCCCCTGAATACGATACACTTGTCCCAGCGTTTCTGCCAGTTTTCAAAGACATGCTGGAAACATTTTTGAGATATCCTTCAAAATCGCCTCCGCAGCCTTCACCACTGCTTCCGATGATTCATAATGCCCCCCATGTATGTGGGAGGGTGAGGGATGCAACTCACGTTAATTTTTGCAAGATATTCAGCAACAACATTGGCAATATGCGGCCGCGTATTATCGTGGTGCAGCATCCACCCTGCTTCACGGAAATGTGGTCTTTTGCGCCTGATATGGACTTGCAATTTTTTCAGGACATCCCTGTACTACTGTCCAGTTACTGATGTGTGTGCAGGTACAACATGCTGATAAACCGTTCCATGAATATCAAAGAATGAGATGACCATAACTTTCCCAGCAGAAGGAACCACTTTTGCATTTTTGGGGGGTTGGTGATGAAGGAGATTTCCACACTAAGCTTTGCTGTTTGCTCTCAGGATCAAAATGATGTGGCCAAGTTTCATCAGCAGTGATTACGTTTGAAAGAAACTCCGGATCTTCCTCTAACATTAACTTTAACTGCAAGCAGACCTGCATGTGAATGTCCCTTTGTTCGGGAATAAACAGTCTTGTAACCCATCGCGCACAAACACGTCTCATGTGTAATGTTTCTGTCACCAACGTGTGCGTGGCACCCAATGAAATCTTCAGTATTTCAGAAAGTGATCTTAAGGTAATTCGTCGATCCTCTCTCACAATGGCAGCAGCAGTGTTGATGTTTTTTTTTTTCGTAAGAGCAGTAACTGGAGCACCGGGTCCACCTTCCTTTGAAATTGATTGTCTCCCCTCTTTAAACATTTTAAACCACATTCGAGCTGTGCTGTAGGGAAGAACAGACTCTCCATAGACCTCCTTAACATTGTATAGGCCTCAACTGAAGATTTTTTGAGACGAAAGCAAAATTTCAAAGACGCGTATTGTTCCTCGCGTGTTACCTCCATTGCAGCGGTAGGCGATACTGAACATATCTGAACTTCCTGGTTCTGACAGGCGGGAACAAGGAGTACCAACAGTGAAACTACTACGGCGTGTTTGTTTCACATTAAACTAACAGAATATAATAAGATTATATTTTAGTGCAAAAAATTATGACCGTAAAAAACTTATGATCATTCTTTATTGAACAGCCCTCGTAGTACCAAACATAACCAGTAATTTTCTTGCAAAATGTTTTTGGCAGTGATGTGTAGAAAGCCAAGCCCTATTTTCCTGAAATTCGCAATCTTGTGTTGCTTTGAAGTTTTCTAGACTCCAGGATAATCTGCGCTGAAATATCTCCTTAGGGCGAAACTCGTAATACAGGATGTTTCTAAATTAGACCGACAAACTTCAGGAGCGGATAGATACCCTTCTTTTAAGCACGTTTGGTAAAGGAACCTATGGAGTGCGGCGCTTTGCTTCAGAACAAGACGGAATTTAGTGGAAGGAGTGGACGTAAGTATGCTTGTGCAAATAATAATCCATTCAGTTTTACATACATTTGTTTATTGTGCAGACAACAAGAAGCTACACATAACAAGAAACGAAAGTTCAAACACTCATCCAATTGAAACAAGAGCCAGATAATTGGTCCAATTTGTTGTCTTATCACATCAACAGTGCTGGAACACACGTACATTGACTTCCAGACAAGAAGTACATCGCCGTGCCATATCTTGTCTTACCCTTCCAAAAATGCCAGGAGTTTCCCTGATTTCAGCTGCTGCGCTGGCAATGCACGCTAAAAGGATTTTCTCAGCAGTTTCATAAACCATTGCCTTCATGTGGCCCCTACAAAAAGAAATTCACTGGCGTCAAATCAGGAGAGCGTGGTGGCCAGACAGTGTGTCCACCTCGACCTATCCAACGATTGCCGAATGTAGCTGTCATATGGTTGCATACTTGATTACCAAAACGAGCTGGTGCCCCTCATGCTGAAACCACATGTTCATTCTCATGCTGAGAGGAAGCGAATGCAGTAATTCAACATGTTGAAGAAATACTAAACAATTATTGGCGTTTGGTCGATTTGGCAAAATATATGATCCCACGAGGAACCTCCGTGTTTTCCCATCTGCTCGTCTGCGTTATGACCCTAATTTGCTTAGTCTCTGATGAATACTGTCAAATGCATGGTGAGAACACTGTCGGCTTGTAAATCTTCCCCGGTAATGCCTCTGCGCCAAACGACCACATGTTAATACTTTACCAAATGCATGTCGACCAATTCATGCAATGTGTAACGTTCCATGTCTGTCATACTTCCCAAACATCACTGTTCTGTTCAAAGTGAAAGGCGCATTACAAACGAAACAGTAAATGGAGTAACAGTTAGAAGGGGCAGACTGAGAAACAAACAAACATGCTGTAAACAATACCGAATGCTAGTGAGTGCTGGAAGTAAAAAAAAAAAAAAAAAACTAGTAATAATAGTAATAACCAGTCATCGGATCCCATACACCTTTAAAGGGATATGAAGTTTACGAGTCTCACAGTATATACCTGCTGACGTCAGTCCCGGGGACAGCACGCAAGGATAGTCCGGTTCGCAACGCGTAGCTTTAGTTTCATTACAACTACTGCTCGCCAAGCAGGTAGATCTGCAAGGTGTTTGACATATTGTGTTAATAGCATTTCTTTCACAACAATTATTGGGAAATCTCCATTTTATAAATCAAAAGTTTTGGGTATTATCAACAACCATTAAACGGCTTGAAGAATGTACTTTCGAGCTGTATAAAAGCAGTGGAGGAGGTGTCTGCGAAAGTTAACAATATAGAGAATGCACCACCTACCAAACGAGCAAAAAGAAAAAATATTGCCCAGTATTCTACACAAAAATACTGGATTTTCAGTGCTGCGTAATATAATAAATAAACTAAGTTTCGGATAGACACATGAAAATGATTTGTATTACTCATAACGTCATGTGACCATTAACGTCATGTGACGTTGAACAAACTTTCCCCCAATATTTTATACTGTTTCGGCGAGAGGCGCAGAAAATTCACATTCTACAATTTACGAATGTACATGTCTGTTCACTGTAATTCCCGCAACGAAAGTAATGAGGAAGATGGCATATTGCAATGTAGATTACATTTTGTAGCTGTACTGGAGTGTACACACACAGCGCATCTGACATGGACGTTTGGTGATGTCTCGCTTGGCCTTGTATAGTACCTGTGTGCGGACATTGATTGCTAAGCTGTATGCGATCCGCCTCTTGGACTGACACGAGTGTATTATGTTTTCTCCAATTCCTTCCTATTAATATCCATCGTGTACTGAAACGAAGAGTCGTAGCCCATAGATTACTTGACAAAATATGATTCACATAAAGTTGTCTATCTACTGGCAAGTTTTGTCGGTCTAATTTAGAAACTTTCTATATATCCAATATTAATAGGATATAACAAGCAACATATTTATCATAATACTTACTCTCCCTGTTCCCATTAAACATTCGTCGTTCACTCATGTTGCACATGCAAGCCACCACTGCTGATACCACACGACTATAACCAGAATCAACCGGTTTAGTTAGATCTGTCCACTTGGCTGTTACGAGTAGTGGGGATGAGCGGGAGGGTAAATTTATACTTATAGTGACTTGCTCCCCACCTCTGCTCTAGAAACCATTTAAAAGTCTCTAACACATGGATTTTAATCAACATTGTTAGATACATTTTTCAAAAAATCAAACATTTGGAGAAATGTTGCATGTAAATGGTACTTTGAGATACTGAATAATTTTTAAAATCTTCGTGTCGCAGCCTTTCATAATACAGAACAGAAATACCAAGTAAGGCATTCATAGTTTGCTATAAATGAGATTGGATTGCATAAAAAGAATTTTAGGATCGAGAATATATTCATGCAAGGAAGGGTTAATATCTTTAATCTCCTAAAAAATATTTTTGTTCTACTATAATCGTAAGTTGTGGGTATTAGAAATGATTGTTATAACCTTTGCTGTGTAAGAAATGTTCGTTTACTTTCTACTGAGGTGCCCCAAAATAACTCACACTAACAAGAGCTGGGATAGCACAGCTGAATTTATGTAAGTTATGCCTTATGTGATCTTTTCAGTCTATTATGTGTTTCAAATGGGAAGAGTTCTCGCCTGTAGCGAATCAAATGCGTTAAGAGCCTTCAGCGTTGCTACCTTGTTACTCCCACTCCTTTTATATTTCCCCTCTATCACAAATATCTTTGTTCTCCTATGACCGTATGCTGTGGGTATTAGAAATGATTCTTATAACTCTGTGTGTGTGTGTGTGTGTGTGTGTGTGTGTGTGTGTGTGTGTGTGTGTGTGTGTGTGTGTGTGTGTGTGTGTGTGTGTGTGTAGTGTAGTGTAGTGTTTAATGCCCACTTTTACTACATACGGCACCGCAGGCGATGACATTGATGATACATGAGATGAAGATGGAGCACCGGTGGAATGAGATGGCGGGGGAAACCGGAGGTCATGGAGAAAACCCATCCCAATGTGTGTGTCTGTGTGTAAGAAATGTTCGTTTACTTTCTACTGAGCTGCTCCCCTTCCCGTAGGGACGGGTATCCGTCGCCTCCAGCTGCCGTGGTGCGGGCGCTGCGGACCCTTAGCACTCGTGGTAACTCGTGGTTACTAGAGGAACCTCGGGCCGGACTGCCGAGCCCCTCCCATAGGGGAGTTGTTTGGACTGGGTTGGACTCGAGGGGGCAGTGTGTTCCCGACACCCACAGGTAAATGGGTAGTTCCGGCCAGACTACGGCCGCCCGAAGGTAGAGGTTTGCCCAAAAAGTCCCGGGTACTAGCCTACAGAGCTAGTAGAAGGTGTGCTACATCACCAGGCGGCCCCACCGAGGTTGTCGGTGGTCTTCCCTGCGGGGTTGACGCGCGTAAGTGCCGTATCCACTTCCATCCCGTCTTGACGTTGTAGTCGATGGGGGGGGGGCTTTTTAGACTCAAGGTATTGCCCTATGGAAAGAGCCCCGGAGTATCCATCGCTCCCGAGTAGAAGGAGGCCCAGATCCTTGGTCCTACGGGTCCAGTACTATTGGAAGTAGATCCTCTGCAGTTAACTGCCCCAAAAATAATATTGCGGAGATTAAAGCTTGCCGAAACTGATAAAGAGACAGATAACTGACTGGAAGTTTCGATTTCTTGTTTGTCACAAAAGATTCCAGAAATGTCTAGTAATATGAGTAGTTGTATATATATACCAATATATATATATACCAATATATATATATAAGCAAGCCACGACTCGCCAAGGGACAGTCGTAAACGGAGTCGAAATGAGAGTGTAATCGGTACTGAGCATCGTGTGCCTGCAATTGTGAGCATCGTGTGCCCGCTTTTGTTTGTGGTCAATGACCTTGAAAGATTGTATTTGTGTATGTTACTGCTACTGTAAGGTTTGACCAAAGTGTGTTTCTAAGGAAATAAAAAGCAGTTTAAATTTCTACAACTTGGACTTTAAATTCTACGAACCCACAAAGTCACAATATTCCATTATAGAGTTAAAATATGCATAGTACACAAATTTAAGTGTATCTGTAAAACTCTTACTAACAAGTGTTGGAATAGCACAGCTGAGTTTACGTAAGTTATACTTTATCTGAGCTTTCCAGTCTATTATGTGTTTACTTGAAGGCCCAGAAAGTTGATGCTGTCATTTTTTCTAATTACATATCATAAATCCCAATTTCTATCGAAGTATGTGACGTACAATGAGTTATAAATTTAACAACTTCCTTTTCTGTCATACTGTAAGTACGCAGTAAAGACAGTAATCATGAAGCAGGATCTGGAAGCCACAAACTTTCCTGTAGAACTACAATCAATGAAAAACAATAGACAACTCTCTTCATTGAGACCAGAATCGACCCTGTACACGCGAGATGAACCACGCCTCACAGAGCTCAACAGGTTTCAGCAAAAATCCAGAGAGTTAGAGGTTGTGTTTTTTCCTTTATTTTGTGTGCCATCACGTGACAAGCTTGACAGGGAAGATGGCCGTGTAACCGAGAAGGGCTTTTGGCCAGCCAGGTTTACGGTTTGACCTACCGAGTTAGTTTTCCTATGAGGACAAAGAATCTCTCTCTCTCTCCCTCTCTAATTAACTTACTGCTAATACAGAGGCATTGTGCGTATGTTAGCCCCGAGGCTTCACCACGTGCGCCAGACGCATGTCATTTGTTTTCCTTTTTTTTTTTTCCTTCCTCTTTGTCCGCTTTCTCTTTCAGATCTCTGTGTGTATTTAAACGCTTTATGCCTGGTTCGTTGTGAGGCAGCCATGTTTCAAACGATTTATTTAAACTACACAGAAACTCCAAGATAATCACTAATTGCTGTTCGCTGCCAAACTCCAGTGGAATGTGACTGTTGATGTGAGGTAGACGTTCCAAAATGTCTTCACAATGTCACCTCAAAATGTAACTTTTCTAAACTTTCAGCCAGTTCAGCTCAATATATTTTTTCAGTGTTGTGTTATATAAACAATCTTTGCTTTTAAATTTCAGTGTGCTATTCCTTTTAGCTTCCAATCTATTCCATAGCCCATAGCTTTTTTGTTAAAAAGATCTAAAAACAGTCTGCTGACTATAACGTACAAATGTCATTTTGAATGTTGGCATTTGAAACTTCAATTTGAAACTTAAAAATTAGCAATTCAAAAATCTTTCGAAAGAATACTTTTTTTTTTTCAAATTGGCAGGAGGCCTCCTTTTCTTTAACTCTAAGTTATCACCACACTTTTTGGTATATCCATTATTTGAATATTCAGTGACAACAAACACTGTTCGTACCTTGACGCCTCAGCGCCTCAACTAGGCTATTAGAAGAACTACATCCGCTAGTAAACGCTTCTCCATGGTTTTGTCTCTTAGTTCATGGGTAGGGGTAGTGATATTTAGCATTTTGAAATCATAAATTTAGCAAATTAATTGTTCTTTCACACTGGCCGTGTGTAGGCTGAAGTAGAAAGATAGAGTCAGACTGAAAAATTCAATGCCATAGCCGGGATTTGAACCACGGATCTTCTGGTCACCGTCCAGCCGCTCTAACCCTTGAGCTACTATGGCCAACGTTCCGACATGACATTAAATTCTCCATACTAAGCCTACACACGACCTGTGTGAAAGAACAATTAATTTCCATTAATTATACCTAATAGTGGTCCGAACTATAAAGCCCGGGCCTTAAAGTACTTACAGCATAGTAAGTCGTCATTAAAGTAGTTGTCTCATGTGTTTATGAGAACTCCTAAGTGGTTTAACGTGAAAAATACGAGTCAGTTGGAGAATTTAATGTCATGTCGGCACGTTGGCCATAGTAGCTCAAGGATTAGAGCGGCTGTACGGAGACCAGAAGATCCGTGGTTGAAATCCCGGCTATGGTATTGAATTTTTCAGTCTGACTATCTTTCCATACTTTAGCCTACACACGGCTAGTGTGAAAGAACAATTAATCTGCATTAATTATACCTAATAGTGGTCCGAACTATAAAGCCCGGGTCTTAAGGTACTTACAGCATAGTAAGTCGCCATTAAGGTAGTTGTCTCATGTGTTTATGAGAACTGCTAGTGGTTTATCGGGGAAAACACGAGTCAGTTGGAGAATTTAATGTCATGTTGACACGTTGGCCATAGCAGCTCAAGGGTTAGAGCGGCTGGGCGGAGACCAGAAGATCTGTGATTCAAATCCCGGCTATGGCATTGAATTTTTCAGTCTGACTATCTTTCCAGAAATTTAGCATTTTTAGCATTTATATATTTCCAATTTAGCATTTTATAGCATTTTGAAAAAAAAAAAAAGGTTTAATTTTAGTTAATTTTTTTAGATGATGAATATTAATATTGCACAAGAGATTTAAAACATTTATGGAGGGTTATTAATGATAGTGAGTTAAAAGTACATAAAGTGCCAATTTATTTTACATTAATATAGGTTAAAGTAATACACAGAAATATATAGTTGGTACAGACTAAAACATACTGCATAACACAAAAAGATAAATCCATACTGATGTCAAACTAGCACTATAAAAGGAAATTGCACAAAATTGGCCTGTGCCATAACTCATAATTTTATGATTCGGTAACGCTGTTGAATGAAAGCAGTGAACATATTTCAAGATTCTGTTCTGTCATTTGAGACATGTTACTCAATCAAATTATATCTACTGAAATACCTTTGAGCATCTACGCTGTTGGTAGGGTGACAAACGCATTGAAGAGCAATGGTGGGCAATGGTGGAACAATAAGCTAATTTAGCGGGAAGGGTTGCTTTCCACATTCCAGAAGAGTGGTCACTTACTTTATAACTTTCTAAACATGGAAAGGATCCACAGACTCTTCAGTTAAGGTTTCCAGAAGAAAAAAACATTGGAAAAAGTAAAATTACTTGGAAAAATTTTCGATTTCGCATTTTGAGTCAATTTTGCACTTTATCGCGCTATATCGCATTTGCGAAGAATCACCACCCCTATTCATGGGTTGTTATTATTATTCATTGCCCTGTCATTTAAATGGTGATATTTTGATTATTGGCGATATATTTATTCATTTCATTATTCTACAAAGCATGAAGTGCATTTACTGCATTCAGCAAAATACGCCACTGGCTTTACCCTTATTTTATGTTGATTCCTATTTAACTTAATGATTTCCATAAAATTATATGTATTTTGCTAATAATACTCTAGCTAAGTTATACTATTTCAAATAATAACTTTATATATATGCCTGTCCTATGTTACAAATAACCATCAGATTATCTCAGCTCAGTAGTAATCTCATTGCTGTCGTGTTCATTGGTCCTCAGTGACATGTAAGGAAATTAATCATCTATAAGGGACAAAATTATTTCCAGTAATCAAGCAGCCATTTTATTTTTCTGCTCGGAATAACGCCTTAATCCCTCATTATTTGCTGATTATTCTCTTGTCTCTATTCCAATACCATTTGGGTGCCTAACCATGGCACAAAACCTAACAGAAGTTAAATTCGAGTTAATTTCACCTAATTTATACTACAACTGGTCTGAATTTCATTTTTATGCGACAGAAAACCAACTTACTCTTCCAAAAATTGCAGTGTTAAATCTAAAGTCTGAAATAAAAGTGCAAACAAATATAACATCCAAATAGTACGTGAATATCTTTACACTTACACAGTGCTGAAGCTATTTCCTCTGGTGGTAAAAACAGCCAATATCTCTTACCTGTAATAAATAAAAAAAACAATTGTTATAAAAATGTGTTACTTCTTACAACCAGCAAAAACAAAAGAATGCTACTCAGAGAAAACAAAAGACTAAGGAATATAATAAAAGTGAAGGGAAGCTTCTTATAGATTATATTATATTATATTATATTATATTATATTATATTATATTATATTATATTATATTATATTATATTATATTATATTATATTATATTATATTATATTATATTATATTATATTATATTATATTATATTATATTATATTATATTATATTATATTATATTATATTATATTATATTATATTATATTATATTATATTATATTATATTATATTATATTATATTATATTATATTATATTATATTATATTATATTATATTATATTATATTATATTATATTATATTATATTATATTATATTATATTATATTATATTATATTATATTATATTATATTATATTATATTATATTATATTATATTATATTATATTATATTATATTATATTATATTAATTATATTAATTATATTATATTAATTATATTAATTATATTATATTAATTATATTAATTATATTATATTATATTATATTATATTATATTATATTATATTATATTATATTATATTATATTATATTATATTATATTATATTATATTATATTATATTATATTATATTATATTATATTATATTATATTATATTATATTATATTATATTATATTATATTATATTATATTATATTATATTATATTATATTATATTATATTATATTATATTATATTATATTATATTATATTATATTATATTATATTATATTATATTATATTATATTATATTATATTATATTATATTATATTATATTATATTATATTATATTATATTATATTATATTATATTATATTATATTATATTATATTATATTATATTATATTATATTGATTTGCGTTCAGTAGGTTCACTTGTAGCCAGAAAAGGTTGTCAACATTGAACATGTCCAGAGGTATAAAGTTTAATTGCATATATATGTACAAAAGTTAACATAAGACACATATTATAGTATACAGGCAATGTGAACAGCAATATGGAAAATAAAGCAGGGATAATTATATATGATACAAAATCAAACACTTTTTAATTCAGCTTTCACTTGGCTTATGCCAGTACGTCTCAAAATTTTTGCAATGGATGCTATTCATTGTTATTTCTTAAATACATATACATTAAAAATAAACTTTCAACATGCATCAAAGATTTATTGATAATGATTTGTCATTGGAATAGTTAGATACTACTTACAGAGCTACAGAAGCATTATCAGGATAATTTGTCATTCAGATAATCTTGTACAGAATAAAAAAATTTTGAGCAAAGGTACTCTCTAACAGCATTTTTAAAAGCACCGAAATTATCATTTTTTTTCCCCTTTAAGAACATTAGGAAGTGCGCCAAATATTTTGATAGTTTCATAATGCACACCTTTCTGGAAGCAAGAAAGTTTAGCACTGGGATAATGGATATTATGCTTTTGTCTAGTGTTTATTCTGTGAATTACATTATTTGTTGCAAATAAATCACGATTATACAAAGAATTTTAGGATCGAGAATATATACATACAAGGAAGCGTTAATATCTCCAATCTTCTAAAATGATCTTTACAGGAGCATCTGTTGTGGGTGTTAGTAATGATTCTTATAACCTTGTTTTGCATAAGAGATATTTTTTTACTTTCTACTGAGTTGCCCCAAAATAATATTCCGTATTCCATGATAGAGTTACAGTATGCATAATACACTAAGTGTGTCAATAGAACTCGCATTAACCAGCTCTCTGATAGCACAACGGGCACAGCTGAGTTTAGGTAAGATATAATTTATGTGAGCTTTCCAATCTAAATATCTGTCCAAACGTCTGAGACATCTCAGACGTTTCTATAATACTTCATTCAGTTTGCAACATCATCTGATAGGTGCCCAACTTTCCCTTTAGTTAATACGGTTAATATAGGAGAAATCTGCTTAAGCTTAGCTTCTATGTTATATAAATGACTGAACTACTCAAACGAAGAATGCCATCTAAAACTTAATCTTAGCTTCCAGCATAACAAATATTTTAGGCACAGAATGAAGAATTCTTTTAAAACTGAATTTCAATATTAAAATTTCTGCATTCTAAAACTGAGTTCTAAAGAGTACAAACTTTAGGGCCGTATTCATAGTTACCAATTTGGTCTAGCCTATCTTCCGATTAACTTAGTTCGGACTAAAGACGGTCTAACTTTTTGGTATTCGTAGACGATAAAAAGCCTCGAACTAAGTAAACCCGTGGACCAGCACGGAGCAAATGTTACACGACGTAGAAGGGTTCTTCTGCGCATGTGCACGTCCCATAGAGTGCTAAAAAACCACAGTGTACCTACAAGTTTATAAATCTCTGTGTTAGTTTCACAGCTGTTTCCTAGTTATTCTTAGGGTTGCTCCTGCTGTTTGAGGTTAGGTAACAAAGTTTAGTGTGCTGTGAATATGGATAATATGAAGAAGCGTGGTATCAGTTGGTCAGAGGAAGAGAAGAATTTCTTGCTTTTTCTAGTCCAAAAAATAATGAGCATTATAGAAAATAAATCCTTGCCGATGAATACATACAAATATGAGAAAGGAGGAGGCATGTAGGGAAATTTATAACGATTTTGCTGACAATGCGGCTTACTGATGCAGGTCAGCAGTGTTGTCTTGATATCCTCCTCTTGTATAATACCGAAGTACTGTTAGGATTTGAGTGTCAGTTGAGATACTCAGGCCTCGGTTATCATCCCTGACCTACATGTTACAAAGATAGTCCGCCTTTAATCCATCCCTCGGAGGTGGACCAAAATTTGAGCCGGGCCAACGTGTTTATGAATAAAAAGATGGTCCACCGTTAGTCCACCGGAAGTAGCAAGTTGGTCCGGATCAAGACTTGACTGTGAATACGGCCCTAGTAACTATCGAAACACAACGTTTCCGAAATGTACATATCAAACCAATTCTGCCAAACGCTTTAAATGTTCATAAGTACAAAGGACCGTACTGATTATTATTATTATTATTATTATTATTATTATTATTATTATCATTATTATCATTATTATCATTATTATCATTATTATTATCATTATTATCATTATTATCATTATTATCATTACTATCATTACTACTATCATTACTACTATCATTACTACTATCATTACTACTATCATTACTACTATCATTACTACTATCATTACTACTATCATTACTACTATCATTACTACTATCATTACTACTATCATTACTACTATCATTACTACTATCATTACTACTATCATTACTACTATCATTACTACTATCATTACTACTATCATTACTACTATCATTACTACTATCATTACTACTATCATTACTACTATCATTACTACTATCATTACTACTATCATTACTACTATCATTACTACTATCATTACTACTATCATTACTACTATCATTACTACTATCATTACTACTATCATTACTACTATCATTACTACTATCATTACTACTATCATTACTACTATCATTACTACTATCATTACTACTATCATTACTACTATCATCACTACTATCATCACTACTATCATCACTACTATCATCACTACTATTATCACTACTATTATCACTACTATCATCACTACTATCATCACTACTATTATCACTACTATTATCACTACTATTATCACTACTATTATCACTACTATTATCACTACTATTATCACTACTATTATCACTACTATTATCACTACTATTATCACTACTATTATCACTACTATTATCACTACTATTATCACTACTATTATTACTACTATTATTACTACTATTATTACTACTATTATTACTACTATTATTACTATTATTATTATTATTATTATTATTATTATTATTATTATTATTATTATTATTATTATTATTATTATTATTATTATTATTATTATTATTATTATTATTATTATTATTATTATTATTATTATTATTATTATTATTATTATTATTATTATTATTATTATTATTATTATTATTTTCTTTTAAGTTACATCCTCCAACATTAAATCACATCGGACGGTGAATGAAATGATGTTCAAATGAGCCCAAAGTCTATAAGGTTTGGAGTTACCAGACATTCATTTTTCAGGCTGAGAAAAGAAAATCGGAAAAAACCTATCCCGATGGTTCAGCATGGCAAATATTCCAACTGGGAACGTCTACAACGCGAGGCAGATAAGCTAATACCTACGTGAGCTCGAACTGGCTAGAAATTTATTGTGAATACGTGAAAATCCTGAAGTAAAAAGTAAACAAGCAGTAACTGAGTTGATTAAATTTTTAAAATTTGCGCAGATAAGAGTGGACATATCCTTAAAGCATAACACAACATAGTAATTATTCAATGGTACCGGAGTTATTGACTGCAAAGATGAGTAATTTTATAAAAATGTGATAGGAAAATATATAAATTTTTATAATAAAAGTTATTGCTAATTTCTGCACTTGTGTAATTTGCTAAAAAAATAAGAATGCAGCTTCGTTTAACAAAATGTTATAGGCAGGTTTAAAGCATACAATTATTAAAGACATAGTATTAAAATTAAGTGTTGATGAAATTTTTTCTTGTTATAAATCGCAGATTTACGTTAATTGGGATGGAAGTGCAAGATGCTGATGTATATTCTCTTGTAGGCTTTGATGTTGCATCTCGAATGATGCAGTTAATGTATCAATAGTTTGATGAAATGTATTATATGTATCACTGCAAATTTTAACACTGAAATCGGCACCAGTGTTGACAACACTAGCCGTAAGAATTAGGTGATCAGTAGGAAGCCACAAATTCCAACGGTTCTTCGGAGATTTCCCCACGTTACTGTAGGAACTCTGCCTTCTAGTGCTGTGTCTCCTAGTTCAGGGCGCCCTGTGTTATCCCTCACTTCATCCCTCTTTTCCGGGGACTTCCTCTTTGGAGCACAAGTACACATATCTTCCATAGATCGAACTCCTTCCGACCTTTAAATTGAAATCGAGTTTTTATTTCTGGACACTATTTAACTGTTAAGGTTCCCAGCGTCCCATTCTATATTGGGTGTGAAAGGACCGTTTAAGAGGGCTCTTTATCAGGCCTGAGGTTTCTTTATGTGTCTTAAATCTACGTAGGCCTACCGGTTTTACTTCCCTTCCGAAAGAAGCCATGTTGAGGACTGAACCTGCTATCACGGTAACCAGAGGCTAGGATGTTATCCCTAGACAGGGATACCTAACCGAGACAATATGCTAAATATTCAGAAGGGTATTACTATCAGAGTACATTTACGACCCTTTCTTTCAATTTATGAAGTTTTTCATACACATTATTTTTACTCAAGTTTTCTCGTATTTTGTGTATTTAACAATGGCAACAGGAGGTACTGAAAAATATAATTTGTAAAACACCAACAGTTCTTCTGGGAGACGAGGACTACGTAACAAAGTTAAATCACCATGTTACGTCTGTGATGAATAAATGCGAGTTCTACTGCCCGATTATCGCTCAGAGGAAGACCCATCTCTCTTTCTTTGTGGCAGCTATTATAGCAACAAGAAGGAAACGATCCAGCCAGACTTGGCAGACGATGGGTATACCAGCTGTTTCCCCCTCTTCCTATGAAACAACCTCTGAAAGTACTATTTTGTGCATTTTATATACTTCCTAGACTCCGTCATTTGTTCTGTGCTCCCGCCCCATTTCCTTCTCTTTTAACAACCTCTATAATAATTGTTTTAATTTAACTTCTCCAATGTTAAGTCATATCAGACGATGAATGAAATGCTGTTCAAATGAGTACAGCGCCAACAGAGCTTAGAGTTACCAGACATTTATCTTTCAGGATAAGGGAAAATCTCTAACGTTAAGTCATATCGGAGGATGAATGAAATGATGTTGAAATGAGTCCAGGATCCATAAAGCTTAGACTTACCAGACATTTATCTTTCAAGATAAGGGAAAACTTCCAACGTTAAGTCATATGAATACGATGTTCAAATGAACCCACAATCCATAGAGCTTACAGTTACCAGACATTCATTCATCTTGCAGGAAAAGGGAAGATTTCCAACGTTAAGTCATATCGGATGATGAATGAAATGATGTTCAAATGAGTACAGGCTTCACAGAGTTTAGAGTTGCTAGAGATTTATTTTTCAGGATAAGGAAAAACCTCCAACGCTAAGTCATATCGGACAATGAACGAAATGATGTTCAAATGAGCCCAGGATCCATAGAGCTTAGAGTTACAAGACATTCATCTTTCAGGAAAACGGAAAACCTCCAAAGTTAAGCCATATCGAACTCTGAATGAAATGATGCTGAAATAAGGGGAGAGTCCTTAGAGCTTAAAGTTACCAGACATTCATCTTTCAGGATAAGGGAAAACCTCAACGTCAAGTCTTATCGGACGATGAATGAAATGATACTCAAATGAGTACAGGGTCCATAGAGCTTAAGGGTTACCAGACATTCGTCTTTCAGGATAAGGGAAAAGTCATACCGGACGATGAATGGAATGATTCTCAAATGAGTCCAGGATCCATAGAACTTAGAGCTGCCAGACGTTTATCCTTCAGATAAAGGCAAAACGCGGAGAAAGTCTTATCCGGATAACTGACACTGACCGAAATTCGAAGTCGAGACCTCTTGCACATGAGACAGACACGTTATCACCTACGCTACAGGCGGGTGAATAAATTTATTTTCTCTATATATTTATTAACGCATGTATTATATTGCATCAAAAAATTCGGTACAAAATTTCACCGTAAATTCATTTTCAAACTCCTTGAATTAAAAACGGTCATTCTTAGAAAAATCATGGATCAATTTCAAATAAAACCAATGCTTTTAAAAAAACAATAGAATCGAATTAACTTAAATTCTGGATCAGACTCAAACTTAGTTTTTGGATAATTTTGTTTAGGACGGTTATGTACTAAATACGTAACATATTTAAGTTCATTATTTTGCAAGGATGGGACATAAAGATTTTTAAAAACTACCCATACCTCAAACTATTCTTACATGGAATATTTTTGGAAAATACTGCACTTTTTTCAAAAAACGATTCAAACGATTTTAATTAAAATGCTATGTATTTATGATATGATACAATTGATATGGATATCTTGAATTTTCTGCGAATAACCTTTGAAGTCCTGTTCATTCTGGATGACCTTTACAAAACTGGTAAACCCTAAGAGAGAGAGAGACAAAACATTACTGCACAAAATCTGTAGTTAGAGTATGTAATTTATGACAACTGCTTCGTGATATAGCCACTTTTGAGGTATACTTTATAATTTGTGTCAATTATACAATATTTATGTTCTTCTCAAATACGAAATACCTATTCTTTTTTTTTCTCATGGCCATGAAAACAGAACGGAATATCAAAGTTATCACAAAACCATCAGCTGCAAACAATTTCTACAAATTGTTGAAGAATGGATAGAGAAAGTAACGTAAAAGCGATGCATGAAATCTCATAAAATCTGCAGAATGCTGTTACAGTATATGTATTTAGGCTGTTGCATTCCATTATAAATTTAATTAGATAATTAAGTAGGCATATATAATCTAACGTAAAATAATTATTACACTCACATGGCTTTTTCTATCCAATATTATTTATTTTGATGCAACTTCTACAAAGCATTGCTAAATAAACTAAATTTTCTGTAATACTGAGGTAAACTTTGAAAGAAATAGTTCCATTACAATGTTGTTTTCAAGTATAAATAGACTCGATAGTCAGATGTTTAAAAGCAAGTCTATATGCTGAATATGACATCACGAGAGACAGTTTCAAAAATGTATAAAGTATTGACAGATTTTAACCAATATCTAGGGAAAACACAAAAATGAAACGAAGGCTACATGGCTGCAGTAAATATCTGCCTATCTCTTATGCAATATTACAAAACCTCTTCCGAATGAAGATGACAGAAAGAATGTTATTTATGCAGCCCTCATTACTGCGCCTACTTTATCACTACGAGATTATATGCATTCTTTGATACGTACAAGAGAATGTGTTGGCACGTACACATATATCCGTCGGTCGTACGTTTCAACTGAGTACCGTTACTTCGGCCATTGTCAGAAAACAACAAAACTGAAGGTGTGAGATTTACTGCATCTCTATCTGCTGGTTAGCATGCTTGCTTCCAAACACAGAGGTTCAGGGCTCGATTTGCGGCTGGATTATTGCCCATTCTTGCTAGTTCTCTAAGTATCCATAACAGAGTAAATTTGTACATGTGTAAATTTAAGTCATATCCTGATAACTTATTGCTTCTTGGCGATCAAACTGAAAACAAAATGATATATTGCACTCTATCCATGCTTCAACAGCTATTTTAACAAAAGCTCATTCTTCTACTCACTACATATTAATCATCGTAGCCATGAAATTTCATCCTCTTTAGATGACTTTTTATTTGAAAAAATTCAGACAATAACAAGGAATATCTCAGAAATAACTGCACAAATACAGTTTCAGAGAAACTTCTTGCTGTACCAACATCTACCTCGCCTAGTGAATAAAGTTTTCATGGTTCGTTAAGGCTTAAAAATTATGCTAAAGTCATTCAGAATGAAGGGGATTACAGAGGCTATTTACAGAAAATTTAAGATATGCATTTTAGTTGTACGAAAATATATTAAACAGATGATGATTTAATGAAAACTATTCAGATATTTTTGAGAAAAGCAACACCTTGAAACACTGTCAATTTGGAATCGATATATATTTTTTCGTCTCTCATCCTTGGAAGATTCTGAAATTAAATAACAAGCCGAGTTTTTAACTGATTTTAGAGTAACGCCGTTCAGGCACACAACAAAACCAGACATATTTCCAAATATTATTTTGAGAATTCAGGGACCTCTCGACGCCTTATAGTTGGCTTATAGATGGCTTATCGTAATTTCGATTCTATACTTAATAGGGATAAAGGAAGAGACAAAGAAAGAAAGAAAGAAAGAAAGAGAAAAAATAAAGAGAGGAGAGAATGAGAGTCAGAGAGGAAGAGAGGAGAGGAGAGGAGAGAAGGAGAAGAGGAGGAAAAGAGAGAAGAGGAAAGGAGAGAAGGAGAAGAGAAAAAGAAAGAAGAAAAGGAAGAAGAAAAGGAAGAGAAGGTATTGAAGGTATGATAGAAAGAGGGAGTACAAAAGAAAGAGAGAAAAAGAGAAAGAGAGACAGGAAGAGAAAGAAAGAAAAAAGAAAGAAAGAGAGAAAGAGAGAAAGAGAGAAAGAGAGAGAAAGAGAGAAAGAGAGAGAAAGAGAGAGAAAGAGAGAGAAAGAGAGAGAGAAAGAGAGAAAGAGAGAAAGAGAGAAAGAGAGAAAGAGAGAAAGAGAGAGAGAGAGAGAGAAAGAGAGAAAGAGAGAAAGAGAGAAAGAAAGAAAGAAAGAAAGAAAGAAAGAAAGAAAGAAAGAAAGAAAGAAAGAAAGAAAGAAAGAAAGAAAGAAAGAAAGAAAGAAAGAAAGAAAGAAAGAAAGAAAGAAAGAAAGAAAGAAAGAAAGAAAGAAAGAAAGAAAGAAAGAAAGAAAGAAAGAAAGAAAGAAAGAAAGAAAGAAAGAAAGAAAGAAAGAAAGAAAGAAAGAAAGAAAGAAAGAAAGAAAGAAAGAAAGAAAGAAAGAAAGAAAGAAAGAAAGAAAGAAAGAAAGAAAGAAAGAAAGAAAGAAAGAAAGAAAGAAAGAAAGAAAGAAAGAAAGAAAGAAAGAAAGAAAGAAAGAAAGAAAGAAAGAAAGAAAGAAAGAAAGAAAAGGGACCGCAAGGGAGGGAAGGGGAGTGAAGAAAGAAGGAAAGAAAAAAAGAAAGAAAGAAAAGGGAACGCAAGGGAGGGAAGGGGAGTGAAGAAAGAAGGAAAGAAATCAAGAAATAGAGACCTCCTATTTTGGAAAATTACATCTCTCAGAATATTCAAAACAATAACAACTAGTATCCTAGAAATTATTAACTTATAAAATTTATTCTATGCACCACAAGATATTTAAAGTGAGACATCGTTTTTGGTGTTACATGAGTAGGTAATTTTGAGAGTACTGACTCAGGTTCTGTTGTTGAAAACCTCTGGAACGTTTTCGGTCACTTGTAGTACCTAACCATCATCAGCTGAATCTCAAAATTACCTCTAACATTGTATGCTTTAGCAAGATCTGCATATTTTGTGAAGTAAAATATTGTCTATCTACACGGTTTACGAGCCATACAACAGTCATTCAGAGCGAAGAGGACTTCCGAGGACATTCCCAACATACAATGCATTCAATACGTTCAATCATAATTCTTACAATAATTTTTAGCAAAATGGGAATGATTGAAAAATGTTCCGAGGAAAGGATAGTTCACGATTTGTTATTAGTTTCCATTTTTCAGTAGGTTTGTCATATTTCTAAGCGCTGCCCCTATGCAATCATTTATCACGATGTCATGTAAAGTGTATCTCCATCACATAGCGTTTTAGTTTTATAAATTGATTATGTCATTCGTTTTCTTATACTAAGCTCTGCGGTGTAAAATAGCGATATAATGTAAATACCCATCGCAGGATGCTGCACAGGATCAGCACAAGTTAAAGGCGCGCCACCGTGCGACGACATAACTTGGGAATGCGGATACGAAATATAGACCACTTTTGCTATCGATGTTCATAGCTAATATGATTGCCCCCCAAAAAGGCGGTACTTTTTACCTGCAGTTTAACAGTCCTCGGCAGATAACAAGTTAGCGAAGAAAACGGTAATCTAGGCTCATAAGCCATGTTCAACCGGATGATTGGAAGTTACTATAAAAGGGCAAAAATAATCACGAATAACAGCGTGCAATTTTTGCAAGTCACACAACGTGCCATTTTAAGGCCAAATGATATAACGGTTGCTTTAGAGATCAGGAAACTAGCGCAAAATGCAAGTAGGACCGTCTCATTTGCTTTTTCTATCCTCCTACCAGCAACACTTGCAAATTGTCCAACATATAACAAATTGTGTACTTGATATCTTTATCATTAAACAGCACATGACTTCAATAAACTAACGCATATGGTGTTTATTGATTTTGAAAAAGGCCTTTGAGAGATTGTGGCAAATACTGGAGGCTACCCAAATAACTTCTAAGAATGATAACAATGCTTCTAGTTCCAAACAAAAGTAAATTTGAGGAACAATAATAACATTTTCGAAAGAATCACCACTAATCATGGTGTCAGAAAAGGGTCTAGTTTATCACCTACAGTTTTTATTATTTATATTGATCACCTAGTGAGGATGTGGAAGCAACTACTGAATGTAGGTTTTAAAATCTCAAACAACTTTTTAGGCATATTACTGTTTATACAAATATAATAATTTGCAACTTAAACCTTCAGTGATAAACTTGTTTATTTTGATGTAACTGCCTTATTTTCTAGTATTCCTAAGAAAAACTTTTAATTTACTTAAAAAAATTGTTGAATTCAATAAATATACATGAGGACTTGAGTTGATTTTGTTAATCTTACTGAATTTTGTTTAGATCAAAAACTTTTCACTTTAAGGGAGAATTTTTTCAATAAACTTCTCGCTTAGCAATGGATAATATTCTTTCACCTTTTCTTGCTGATCTTTTTATGAGTTTTTTCGAAATGCAAGTCGCTAAAGCATTCCCTTTAATTTTTAAAGTTTGGTATAGATATGTTGATGATATTTTTGCAATTATTCCTGATAAACTCATAAACGATGCTTTAAAATTACTAAATTTGCAAGATAAAGCTATAAAATTTACATTGCAGACTGAAATTAATAGATTTATTTCTTTTCTAGATCTAAATGTAATAAGAAATAATAATAAATTAAACTTTGGTATTTATAGGAAGTCTGCTCATATTGATAATTACATAAAAAATAAAAGTTTTAACCCTTTCTCACATACATTTGCTGTTTTCAATAGTTTGATCTACAGATTAATAACTATACCTCTGAATAAAGATGAATTTAATAAAGAATATAAACATATTATTAATTCTGCTTTAATTAATGGTTTTAATAAAGACTTTATACAAAAAGAAATTGAAAAATTCAAATATAAAAAAAACTGTTAATGATATTTCTACCCTTAAAAAATAAAAGACGATTATAATTTTAAACAATTTACATACCATCCTTGGGTTAATAAACATTTTCAAAAACTTTTTAAAGAGTTTGGTATAACTTTAGTTCCTCAAAATGAATATAGTATTAAAATTTACTGCATTTCTCTAAAAAACATAAAATTACTAATAAACAAAAAATCTGGTGTTTATCAGTTTAATTGTTTCCATTGCGATAAAGTTTATATTGGAAAGACAAAACGTAATTTGGAAACCAGAACGAAAGAACATTTTCGTAACATTAAGTATAAACAGACTGATAAATCGGCCGTAGCAGATCATTTTTGGTCATTTAACCATGAAATATATCCAGAAGTTAAATTATTAAAACAATTAAATGGTCCGATAGATTTAACTAATGATTTGTGAAATGACATTTATTTTAAAAAACAAATATCGCGTAGTGAATTCTGAAATACCGGCAGTCGATTCTCTTTTTAAATTTGTTTTATTTTCAGATTTTGGTAGTACTAACAAGAACATATTAACATCTAGCGTTCGTAACGATGACGACAGCTTTGTTTCCGACTGAGGATGTGTAAAAGTTTTACATGAAATCGCGATCCCGGATAACTTATAAAAAAAAATATCATTTCTTATAAGATAAGTAAAGTTTTAAGTTAAAAATTGTTATATTTGTATATATTTGTTTGCTTCACTGTTAAGAGCGTCATATTTTACGTATATATTACTGTTTGCCAACGATTTGGTTGTTACTCAAATAAACGAGTCTGCCCTGCAAAAGTCTATTTTTAAACTTTCTGAAATGTGTGAACAATATGATTTTTTTAATGAAAACAATGGTAATGATTCATAGGGGATAAAACCGACTAGGACAAACTAGTTGTAAGTAACCGTTACAGATGAGCCATTTTAACTACTATTTAGGCAGTGATGCCGGGCATAAGGAATATGATATGGACATTAAAATATGCAAATTTCAGAATTATGTGGAACAATTAATAGGACATCTAGAAACAAAGATAGCTTGACAAAGCTATGGCTGCACCAATACTAGCATACAGAAGTAAGATTTGGACACTAACTAAAAAACAATGGAGTAAAATACTGGCTTAAGAAGTGTGAAACGATATACGAAGAGATGAAACTGTTAGCGAAGAGATAGGAATTTATAATATAAATGAAAAGTTAAAAGATTTCAAACAAAAGTGGAAAGAACATGTTGAAAGAATGCCAGATAACCGACTTACTAAACAAATTATACAATATTATCCTAAAGGAAGGGACCTAGGAAATGATGACTGGAAGACTTTGAAAGTGGAACAAGCACTTGATTGCCTATGTCATGAAGTGAAGAAGAAATACCAACGTTAAAAACTCAGGGCTTTCCGCACACAAAGTTATCACTCAAAAACTGCTTCTTTGTTGTACAGTAACTAAAATATGTCTTATGTATACACTTACATGACTTTCTCTACTCACCTCATACGAATTATTCTTAAAAAAAACTTTCAAGATTCACTGGGAACAGAAATATAGAATAGCATTTGGCATTCCATTCTCTTTGTATGACCAGGGCAAAAACTACTTAAAAGTTCAAACCAATAGCAAAGAATATCACGAAAATTACTAGCTCAAAAATAGCACAAATTGTGTGCTTTAACGAGGTCTACATTTGTGTGTAACACCATTTTGTCTATTTCTTACAATTTACCAGTAATGCAAAAGTCATTCAGAATGAAAAGGACTTCTGAGGCTATTTCCAGAAAATTTAAGATATATATTTCATTTGTCTTAAAAATATTTTAAATATATTATGTTCATTTTGAGAAAGTAAAAGAAATAGCTGCCGTTTTGGATACACTCTGAAATACTAGCAACGAAATTTTTAGAGGAATGTAACGCCCCCTCTGTTTACTATAGGCCATATTGCAAAACGTGAACAACCCACTCTTAAAATTCCAACAGAGCAATAAAAATGACTACAGGTTCATAATCTGTAGACGTTATACCACGTGTTGACATATTGTGACGTCATTAGCCTCCATAACATGAACAGAGGCAGTATTTCCAAAGTGGCGGACTTTTTCGTTTGGACACCATGCTGTCATTGAATAGTTCTTTATTAAAGAGGTAAATCAGGTGGTGTAATTTATCTCGGACTTAATGAGATGGAGATGTCTCGAGTATTAGGAGGTGGGTGAAATATTTTAAAGATGCGAACACGGATATTGCAACAAAAAGAAGAAAACACAAGACGAAGCAAAGGTCATCCCTAACTTCTTTGTCACCAAAATAGCCCAGTCCTAACTACACAACTACACGGCTTAAACACATCTCTTTTATGTTTCTTTATGCCTTTGTTGCACACATCAACTTATGCAGCTAACGAACACAGAAGTTCACTTCTTACATGGAGCTGCATAGCGACTCTGAACACTACCATTCCAATATTCACTTGTCAACTGTTTCACTGCCTAATCCACGGCCTGCCAACTCCTCGGCAAGAAGCGTGGAACGTACAGTACGCACGTGATAAGAAGAGCGATCGGGTTCCAAGTCCTCATTCGGTAAGTTTCGTTTAACTCCGTAAACATAGATGACAACTTTGAAATTTGAAATGCGCTATACACTGACATCTAGTGGCTAATACGCTAAGTTTTATCATGTCACTTTTGATCAATTTCGAGGTTAATTAGCTAACCAGTTTACAACAATCGTATGTTAGAATTAGAATTTTAGTTCGTCCATGGCAACATATACATGTTTTGAGACACGTCAAAATGTATAAATACAGTATATACATAAAATCAAATTGGTTACATATAGTAAGCAGTTTTTATGGTTTCATGTGGTATTTACATGGACTAATACTACAAGAAATGTCATAATATGAATATTACAGGTTTGTGAATGTACTAAGCTCCCAGTACTCATTTACATGGTTATAGTTCTAAAAATTCATTAACCATATAAAAACAGTGTGAATGCAAAAATGTCTTAACTTTATTCTTAAAGTGTTTTAGTGATGAAACTTGTTTAAATGAATGTGGAAGTTTATTATATAACATTATCCCTTTGTAGTTAAATCTTGATTCATAAAGGCTCGTTTGGTGCTCTCGAATTGTCAGTTTATCCTTGTTACGAGTGTGGTGCTAATGTACATCAGCATTTCCTTGAAAATGATTTATATTTGTATGAACATTTGTGGATATTATGGCTCTCGAAAGGGGACACAGGGGACCTGTTTTCAGAGGATACAACGTTACTTGTGATATCTTCTCTTATCTGACACGCTATTTTGCTGAACTGTGTTTTTCAAGGTTGACCATACTGCAGAAACTAAAGAGCGATAGCTTTCGCTTCTTCCCCTCTGCCCGCACTACACCGTAAATCCAGCGCTCAAGTTGCGCGTACTGTCACTGCGTCGACTCCTCACACTCGAACTGACTCCGCAAGAGTTGATGAGTTCATTAGAGAACACAGGCGTGACACTGTGCACTAGGACAGAGTGCAGTGCAAGAAATGACTGAAAGCTTATGTTTATGAAACACTTGAGCCCCAAGCTTTTTTGACCGAATACCACAAGCTCCGAAAATTAACCATCACTCTTTTCAGAGCTGTGAAAATGTCGGAAATTATTTTCTAACAAGAAATGAGACATCATTACAAGCCTGAAACAAATCGCTAGAATATGGTGGAATGATACAATTATTTGAAACGCAGGTCTATAGAAAGGGGATTTAAAAACTTCCCTGACGAAGGTGAAAATGTGTGCAACGTCTGTTAAAAAGTAACAGAAAATCTACAGAGGAATATAATGTGCTTGGTTTGTCTACACAAAAATTAAAATGTATACTTGTAAAAACTTTTGCTCACACTTGCAGTAGTAGGGAAATTGAGGAGCATGTGTACCTGGAAGCAACTGCGGTAAGACAGGGATGAAATATCTATACAGCTCCACATTGACACAAACTGGCAGCAACAGAGGGAAGTCTGTACCATGGCTCGAGGCTACATGTGTTTCTGACACACCCTTGCAATACATATACACGCGGCACTTGCTGTTAAGACGAGTCTTTCAAACTTTGGGGGAGACTGACTTCCTTGTATCTGCCTGACCTCAGTTCGAATATTCTTTGGTGTAACAGTGGCTTTTACGACCCCGCAATGGTAATACACCTAGTAGGTTAAGTACTGCATTAAACCCAAATACTTCATAATGAGATTTGATCACTCCAAACCCAAAGGAAAAAAGATACAATGGCAGTTCAATAAAGAATTATCACAATTCTTGTTTGGACAACGTACCTTTACTCATCCTCATATTAAAAATAGGCTCCCCTGAATGCGTTGCACTTGTCCCGGCGTTTCTCACAGTCTCCAAAGGCATGCTGGAAAACATTTTTGAGAGAGCCATTAAAATCGCCTAGGCAGCCTTCACCACTGCTTCTGTTGATGGATAATGCCTCCCACGATGGCGTTTCTTCAAGTTAGGGAATAGAAAAAAGTCACATGGGGCTAAATCACCACTATAGTGAGGGTGAAGGATGCACTTCACGTTGATTTTTGCAAGAAATTCAGCAAAAACATTGGCAATATGCGGCCGCGCATTATCGTGGTAAAGAATCCAGCCTGCTTCACAGAAATGTGGTCTTTTCCGCCTGATATGGACTTGCAATGTTTTCAGGACATCCCTGTAGTATTGTCCAGTTACTGATGTGTGTGCAGGTGCAACATGCTGATAAACCATTCCATGAATATGAAACAATGAGATGACCGTAGCTTACCCAGCAGAAGTTACCACTTTTCCTTTTTGGGGGTTGGCGATGAAGGAGATTTCCACACTGAGCTTTGCTGTTTGCTCTCAGGATCAAAATGATGTAGCCAAGTTTCATCAGCGGTGATTACGTTTGAAATAAACTCCGTCTCTTCCTCTAACATCAACTTTAACTGCATGCAGAGCTGCATGCGAATGTCCTTTTGTTCGGGAATGAACAGTCTTGGAACCCATCGCACACAAACACGTCTTATGTGTAATGTTCCCGTCACCAATGTGTGGGTGGCACCCAATGAAATGTTCAGTATTTCAGAAAGTGATCTTAAGGAAATTCGTCGATCTTCTCTCGCAATAGCAGCAGCAGTGTTGATGTTTTTTTCCGTATGAGCAGTAGCTGGAGCACCGGATCCGCCTTCCTTTGAAATTGATTGTCTCCCCTCTTTAAACATTTTAAAGCACCTTCGAGCTATGCTGTAGAGAAGAATAGACTCTCCATAGGCCTCCTGTAACATTGTATAGGCCTCAACTGAAGATTTGTTGAGACGAAAGCAGAATTTCAAAACTGCATATTGTTTCTCGCGTGTTACCTCCATTGCAGCGGTAGGCGATACTGAACCTGTCTGAACTTGCCTGGTTCTTACAGGCGGGAACCAGGAGTATCAACAATGAAACCACTACGGCGTGTTTGTTTCACATTAGGTTAACAGAACATAACAAGAGTGACTTTTAGTGCGAAAATTATGATCATTTTTTATTGAATAGCCCTCGTACAGAAGGGCATGTGAAAGTACTTGCGTCAGCAGCATAAGTAAAAACCGAAACCTCTGTTAAACATCAAACTTGCTACAGTTAATCCAGCCCATAGCGGATCCTTTATATGCCGGAAATCTGGAGAAATGGAAAATACATTTTGGAACCAATCTATTTTTCATGTAAAATTATACTCTAAGCTGGAAAATTGCCTAACGCGGTAAGGGAAATATTTTTCGGGGACTTTTTGCATAAACACCTGATTAAAACGGATTACTGTATGTGTAATGGTTTACAACGTATTTTGAGAAGTGCATATTTCACTATCAAATAGAAATGAAGTTAATAGAGCTCCTGCAACCACTCTTGGCAATCAGGTAATACACTACACCAATGAAACAAAATTTCTGGGGGTAATTATTGACAAATTTTTAACCTGGAAGCCGCATATTCAATATATTACTGCAAAAATTAATAAAGCCCACTATATAATATCAGTGCTAACAAACATTTGTAATACGCAAACATTAATGCCGATTTACTATTCATATGTACAGTCTTATCTTGCATATGGTATCTTCATATGGGGATCAGCTACTGAAATAACAGCTTTATTAAAAAGAATGTTTAATCTAAGTATAGGGACTCATTTTAGGAAATGTTTTAAGGAAAATAATATACTAACTCTGCCATGTCTGTTTATCTTAGAAACCGTATGCTTATAAATAACAACATGCAATACTTTCAAACAAATAACAAACACTAATCATGAACATTAGGAATAGTACTAAATTACATATACTGAAGTTAAGATCAAATAAAAAACTTAACTCAGTACTTCATAGAGGGGTACACATGTAGGTATAACTTAATCACAAAGAAAATTAAAACCAATGATAAGAAAAGATTCAGAAGAGATGTGAATACATTTTTAATAACTTAGTGCTTCTATATTACTCAAGAGTTCTTCGAATAGTTTAGATATCAGATTAAGTAGAGTGAATGATTACATGAGAATAATTTTATGTTACTATGATGTACATATAATAGTTGTCAATTCATATAAATTTTCTATATTTGCTGACTTTGATACCATTTAATATGATTATTGCATGCAGAATTGATTAATTCTGTATTTTCTACACTTCCAATTTGTATTGTTTGTACTGTATCTTGACAAAGCAAACATTTATGTATAGAAATTAAATGCTAAATAAATAAATAAATAAATAAATAAATAAATAAATAAATAAATAAATAAATAAATAAATAAATAAATAAATAAATAAATAAATAAATAAATAAATAAATAAATAAATAAATAAATAAATAAATAAATAAATAAATAAATAAATAAATAAATAAATAAATAAATAAATAAATAAATAAATAAATAAATAAATAAATAAATAAATAAATAAATAAATAAATAAATAAATAAATAAATAAATAAATAAATAAATAAATAAATAAATAAATAAATAAATAAATAAATAAATAAATAAATAAATAAATAAATAAATAAATAAATAAATAAATAAATAAATAAATAAATAAATAAATAAATAAATAAATAAATAAATAAATAAATAAATAAATAAATAAATAAATAAATAAATAAATAAATAAATAAATAAATAAATAAATAAATAAATAAATAAATAAATAAATAAATAAATAAATAAATAAATAAATAAATAAATAAATAAATAAATAAATAAATAAATAAATAAATAAATAAATAAATAAATAAATAAATAAATAAATAAATAAATAAATAAATAAATAAATAAATAAATAAATAAATAAATAAATAAATAAATAAATAAATAAATAAATAAATAAATAAATAAATAAATAAATAAATAAATAAATAAATAAATAAATAAATAAATAAATAAATAAATAAATAAATAAATAAATAAATAAATAAATAAATAAATAAATAAATAAATAAATAAATAAATAAATAAATAAATAAATAAATAAATAAATAAATAAATAAATAAATAAATAAATAAATAAATAAATAAATAAATAAATAAATAAATAAATAAATAAATAAATAAATAAATAAATAAATAAATAAATAAATAAATAAATAAATAAATAAATAAATAAATAAATAAATAAATAAATAAATAAATAAATAAATAAATAAATAAATAAATAAATAAATAAATAAATAAATAAATAAATAAATAAATAAATAAATAAATAAATAAATAAATAAATAAATAAATAAATAAATAAATAAATAAATAAATAAATAAATAAATAAATAAATAAATAAATAAATAAATAAATAAATAAATAAATAAATAAATAAATAAATAAATTTAAGGGCGACTGTACTTGCACCAAAGTTCCAAGAACTATAAAGTCATAAACTGTAGTCCTTCGAAAAATGGGAAAACAAACCATTAGCTCTCTCAACTCTCTTCCAGCACACATAGTAAGGGTACAACTGTTTTTAGTGTCTTCATTCTCAGTTTTGTTGTTACAAGTGATCAAGTACGAATGGGAGAAAACTGTGAAATTTGGTGATGTTTAGAAACATAGTTTGTGTGTCCACAAATTTTGTAAAATGAGTTCTAAACACGAGAGATAACTGGAAGAACAAAATAGGTTTATTGAACAACACGAAAAGAACAAAGTCTGCCTAAAGAATTAACTGTGCTGTTTAAAGTGGGGAAAACTTAGATTTGCGAGATTTTGAAAAAAAAAATAAGACGAGTGGTTAAAGGGAGTAACAGGACATGTGACATGCAACGCAAAATTTGCAGAGTATACAAGCTAAATCGTGCTGTGTTCGAGTGGTTTGTTAGTCTGCGCGCTAAAGAAATGTTCATTTTTGGACCACTGCTTCAGACTCAGCTTTAGAGACAACAAGAAAATTACGTAAAGGCCAATTCAAAGCTTCCAATGAACCCCTCTAGAGTTTCAAACATCGCTATGACATTGTTTCGAATGCTGTTTGTGGTAAAACAAATGATGTTCTGCAGATTGGATAGGTAAAATGGAAAACAGCTACAGAAACCAGGAGATAAACTACAATTGTTGTATGTAAGTGGAAAATATAGTACATAATACATATCAGTCTATCATTATTCACACTTCAGTATATATTAATCCTTTACTATAAACCTGTGCGGCTATTTGGTAATTTCTTTGTATTCAAACGGAAACCTACGTAAATTAAAAATGAATGCCGAAATGATCGCGTTGTGTTTTAGAGACGTTTTACTCTAATGTTTTTGGCCCCAAAACATGCAAAGGAAGCGCAATTTCAGTCATCGTAAAACGACCAATTTAAAAGATTTCATTTTTGCTAGTTTCGCTAGTTTTTTTTTTCTGTTTTTAAATGGACAATTTCCCACATAGGTACTCCTTGTTATTTGTTTGAATTTCCTAATGCTTACGCTTTTCTCAAATGGGAATTCTTTGTTCGTGCTTTTATCTCTGCAACACAGAGTGAAGGTCCTACGCCGTGGCGTAGTGGGCTAAGCCAGCATGCCTTGGTCCCTGGCCACGGAAAGCAACCCGGGATGGATCCCACCCATGTGGTGGGGATTTTAGGTCCCGGATATAGGACCGGTGCCCACTCAGCATCGTAAGGAAAGTGAGCAGCTTATGCTAGGTAAGCGGCCCTGGTCACAAAACCAACATTCCGGCTGGGGGATGCCAAGATGCTTACCACATCTCCTTCCCGTATCGGTTGGATGATCGTCCACCTCTGCCGTGCGTAAGCGGGCGTGAGGCCGGCAGTGGGGTTGGTCGACCTTGGCCCACTTAGGTCTGCCGCGCCAGTCGTTAACTTAAACAAGAGTGAACGAAATTTGAAAGACATCACGCCCGCCTCGGTAGCGTGGTGGTAGCGTGTCTGCCTCACGTTCAAGAGGTCCCGAGTTCGAAGCTCGGTCAGAGTGCGTAACCTGGATAAGATTTTTTCGGGATTTTCCCTAACCCTGAAAGACGAATGTTGGGTAATTAAGCTCTACGGATCATGGATTTATTTGAGAATCATTAGACCCATTCCATTCATCGTCCTATATAACAACGTTGGAGGACGTAAATTACAAAAAAAAGAAAAGGCATCACATACCGACCAGCTGTTTTCTTAAAAACATTCATCAACAGGAGACAAAAAACGAATACAGACTTCTCATTTGAGAAAAGCATGAGTACTGTAAAATTCAAACCAATTGAACTGGAACTAAACTACGCTTTAACTAAATTTAACTTTTGTGCATGAATTTTATCTCTTCCAATTTGCCAGTTATGTAAAACTTCAAAACAAGAAAAACTAAAGGCAACTTATGCATTACATTTGCATGACAGTATCATAAACATTTGATGTTTTATTTAAAGTTCTTACCGCCATTTTAGTGTAAATCGAAACATCCATGTATTTTACGAATGGGGGATTTAATTGAAAATCTTCGTGTTTCATTCTTAGAAGGAGAACCTCCAACGTTAAGTCATATCGGACGTGAATAAAATGATGTTCAAATGAGTACAGGGTACATAGAGCTTAAATTTACCAGACATTCATCTTTCAGGATAAGGTAAAACCTCCAACGTTAAGTCATATCGGACGATGAATAAAATTATATTCAAATGAATGCAGGGTACGTAGAGCTTAGAGTTACCAGACATGGATCTTTAGGATAAGGGAAAACCTGTAGCGTTAAGCCATACAGGACGATGAATAAAACGATGTTCAAATGAGTCCAGTGTCCATAATGTTTAGAGTTACCCGACGTTTATCTTTCAGGATAACGGGAACCCCCCTAAAAATCCGAATAACTCACCCTGACCGATATTCGAAGTTTGAACTGAGGTAGAGACGCTATAGAGGCGGACTTTTTATTTGAGTTATTCAGTTTACATATACCCGCGTGAGTCGCTCATACCTTTGATTCTTTTTAAATTGTTTTAAAGCTATAGAGAGTTCCATAATATCTGCTAATCTCGACATCGAATTTTTTTGTTGAATGCAACGGAACACTTCCTCTGCTGCGTAATGGAAATACTAACATTAGCTTTTAGGACACATTTGTATAATTTGTCCCTCGTGATATAGCCATGTGAGAGTTTTACAATTACTGCAATCCTTACTGCGTTATACGTATGCAATGACATCAATAACTGTTACAGTTATTCTGTTTATTTTCCCTCCACATCAGGTTCGATATTTCAACAAATGCTAGGGTCGTGGCGGTGCTCCTGAAATATGAAAACGGGTTTCCCATGGGATAAGGAACAGAAAGCAAGCTGAGGAAGTCAAACAGGTGGCTGCAGAATACCAACATACCTGACACACTTCTTTCAAAAGCGACGGAAAAACCTTGGAAAAACCACTGCATGCCAAAACCACAAAAGCAATAGATAATCCAGCAGCTTTCCTTTGTAAAGATATCTCTAGATCCTTCCGGAATATGAGGCTTCAGTACATAATCTAAGTACTATTCTGTATATGAACTTACTCTTCTGGTTAGTTTACAAGGAAATATCACTAATTTTCAATACATTCTTGGATTTATATCACCATTTGTGAACGACATATTAAACAGCTACGAGCTTTGTGAACCAAATATACCCAAATATGCTTAAAACTTATGTACCACTGCTTAAACGGTGGCAATCTACGCCCTCTAAACTGCAACTTATTAAACAATCTACCGACGTCTTAAGAGCTTAATATCTTAAGAATGAAAAAAGTTCTATTTACCATGTTGCACATCGGCCATTTAAGCATCAGATTGTTTTAATTACTCCAACATTAAGTCATATCGGAGATGAAGTGATGTTCCAATGAGCACATGGTCCATAGAGCTTAAAGTTACCACACATTCGGCATTCAGGATAAGGGAAAACTTCCAACGTTAAGTTATATCGGACGATGAATGAAATGATGTTCAAATAAGTAGTACAGGGTACAAAAAGCTTAGATTTACCAGACATTGATCTTTCAGGATAAGGGAAAACCTTCGACATTAAGTCATATCGGACGATGAAAGAATGATATTCAAAATAGCCCAGCGTCCATAAAGCTTAGAGGTACTAGACATTCATCTTTTAGGATAAGGGAAAACCTCCAACGTTAAGTCATTTCGGACGATGAATAAAATGATGTTTAAGTGAGTACAGGGTACATAGAGCTAAGAGTTACCATACACCCATCTTTCAGGATAAGGGACAACCGCCAACGTTGTCATATCGGATGATGAATGAAATGATGTTCAAATGAGTACAGGGTACATAGAGCTTAGAGTTACCTGACATTCATCTGTGAGATTAAGGGAAACCTCGGAAAAAAAAAAACCTTATCGATATGTCTCACCCTGGCTAGGATTCGAACTTAGGACCTCTTGAACGTGAGGCAGATACCCTACTCCAAACCACAGAGACAGGCACACACAATAGGAACAGTTGAACACGTAGGCTTGAAGCGTTAGTCACATGTTTCAAGAGCGCTCGCTATTTGAGGGCTTTGACGTTCAATTGTCTTTGCATGAGCGATAGATAAGCAAACGAATAACAACTTCTAAATTAAGTAAAATGTAAGTGTTGGAAAATTCAACAACTAACAAAGAATACCTTAGAAAAGCTTCATTCCACAAAAATGAATTTAACAGAAATTATTTTTATGAATCCCGTAATTTTTTTTTTTTTTTTTTTTTTTTTTTTTTTTTTTGCAGTAACATTTGTTAGTCGTGCAAAAGCTGTGCTATATTTTTGTTCATGAATAAATATTAAACATTTGGCACATTAATAAAAACTTAAGAGACATTTTGTTAAAATAAAACATTTTCGAAAAAATATTCCGTATAAAGCGTAGTCTAGGGTGCAAGGATTTTCTTGATATTCTTTTTATTGCATTGAAAGTACTAAACTTAAATACTGAGCTCTGTATTTGATCGAATTTTCATTTTTCAGTTTTGCTTTTCACAGACACAAGCTCACACAAATCGACCTTCTACAAATGTTTTTTTTTTTCTTTTATGCTCAAGTTGTTCTCGGGAAGCCAGCCAGGTGAAAAGACGATTAGATATCAACGTTTCGGGAGTGTGCACCTCTCCCATCATCAGGATATTTATTAAATATTATAACCACAATTGAATAACTGGATATAACACAATTATAAACATAGACGAGATAGTATCAAAATTTGCATTACTGAACAAAAGAATTTTCAGTAAATTAAATTCCAGGTCAGGAGATGTCGTGAGTATAGAAAATTAATTGTGTCAAAGAAACGTAACTACTTAACCTGAATATCAAGCTGTATTGATCTGTGCTTCTTAAGCTGACGAATTTCCATTTTTAAGACCGTTTTCCGAGAGTAGCTGAACTGAAATCCAGCATCACGATTAAGCGTGCTATTCTCGGAGGAAATGGCCAAAGCCTTCTTAATTTTCTGCATTTTACACTGTTGCATTTTACACTATGTTTTATGTTCAGGGAGTTTTGAAATATTTTCGGTGGGTGAAATCTCAAAATGATTTTTTTTCTTTTTTGGATGGAGAGCAATACTTACCCTACACAATTTTGTAAAGAAAGTGAAAACGAAATAATAAAAACGAATATTTAAGGTTTTTGTTCTTTGTTATTTTAGTGCACTTAAACCGTATACCGGTTTCCATGATGTAGGTGTTCTTATTGCCATTTGATGGAGGCAATAACTTTAAGCTCCTCTTTTATGTTGCTGATAAGAGCTCTCATGTGCTCCACTTACACGACATACAAACAGTTCTTCGTGTAGACGACGAATTAACCGTTTGGATCTCACCAAGTTCGGTGGCTCGTACCACCATCCGTAGACTGCGGCCGAGCAGAAAAGGGCACTCAGGATGATCTACGATACCGAACGTACGTTTCCATCTCACATCCTACACTACCGTTTCGGCATACCTTACGTTGATGACGTTGTGCGTTAACGTTCGCGCACATTGTATGCCAATATCACACCTCACCACAACCAATTGGTTAATACGCTGGGTCAACATGACCACTGTGCACCAAGAGGGAGAAAGAGCTAGCGCCTCCCTAAGGACGCCCTTGGGTGGTGAGTTCAGCCTCTCACCCCTTCACCGCCAAACTGCGCCTGACCTGGCCATACCGGGGCTGGATACGACTTGTCCGCTGATCACCGCCAGTCGAGTCTGTCCCGCGTGACCAGAGCACAGCCAGACCCTAAAAGTTCACCTTTTCCCATCTGACCTCTCGCTTCTGGCCCCGCCGCACTGGACGGACCCTGTAAACAGGCCGCTCCTAGTGAGGCGGCATCGGGCGCTGGCCTCAAGTTTGAACGCTCATCCCAGAACCAAAAGCATAGCAGAGGTCAACCAGCTCCATCATCAAACATCAACACAAAAGCTTGCGAATCCGACAAAACCTATAAGACCACACGGGTAAATCCGCTCAGCGGATATGTACCGTGGCGCTCTGTCCATCGCCCGGGAGCACCTGGACGATCTGTATTCGCTCGTGCCTCATGGCACCGAGGTGAGGTCAGTCACAGTAGTGACGGTCGACGGTACGGCAGTGTCATCGTGGTCAGGTCAGTCAGGAAGTCAGTTACAGTGATGACGGTCGACGATACGGCAGTGGCACCGAGGTCGGTCAGTCACTGTGGTAAAGATTGACGGTACAGCAGTGGCACCGAGGTCAGTCAGGAGGTCAGTCACTGTGGTGACGGTCGACGATACGGCAGTGGCACCGAGGTCAGTCAGTCACTGTGGTAACGATCGACGGTTCAGCAGTGGCATCGAGGTCAGTCAGGAGGTCAGTCACTGTGGTAACGATCGACGGTAAAGCAGTTGCACCGAGGTCAGTAAGGATGTCAGTCACTGTGGTGACGATCGACGATACGGCAGTGGCATTGAGGTCAGTCAGGAGGTCAGTCACTGTGGTAACGATCGACGGTAAAGCAGTTGCACCGAGGTCAGTAAGGAGGTCAGTCACTGTGGTGACGGTCGACGGTAAAGCAGTCGCACCGAGGTCCGTAAGGACGTCAGTCACTGTGGTGACGATCGACGATACGGCAGTGGCATCGAGGTCAGTCAGTCACTGTGGTAACGGTCGACGGTACAGCAGTGGCAGCGAGGTCAATCAGGAGGTCAGTCACAGTGGTAACGGTCGACGGTACAGCAAAGGCAGCGAGGTCAGTCAGGAGGTCAGTCACTGTGGTAACGATCGACGGTACAGCAGTGGCATCGATGTCAGTCAGGAGGTCAGTCACTGTGGTAACGATCGACGGTAAAGCAGTCGCACCGAGGTCAGTAAGGAGGTCAGTCACTGTGGGGACGATCGACGATACGGCAGTGGCATCGAGGTCAGTCAGGAGGTCAGTCACTGTGGTAACGATCGACGGTAAAGCAGTTGCACCGAGGTCAGTAAGGAGGTCAGTCACTGTGGTGACGGTCGACGATACGGCGGTGGCACCGAGGTCAGTCAGTCACTGTGGTAACGGTCGACGGTACAGCAGTGGCAGCGAGGTCAATCAGGAGGTCAGTCACAGTGGTAACGGTTGACGGTACAGCAGTGGCAGCGAGGTCAATCAGGAGGTCAGTCACAGTGGTGAAGGTCGACGATACGGCAGTGGCACCGTGGTCCTGTCAGTTACTGTGGTAACGGTCGACGTTACAGCAGTGGCACCAAGATGAGGTCAGTCACAGTGGTGACGGTCGACAGTACGGAGTGGCACCGGGGTCAATCAGTCAGGAAGTCAGTCACAGTGTTGACGGTCGACGGTACGGCAGTGACACCGAGGTGAGGTCAGTCACTGTGGTAACGGTCGACGGTACAGCAGTGGCAGCGAGGTCAATCAGGAGGTCAGTCACAGTGGTGACGGTCGACGATACGACAGTGGCACCGTGGTCCTGTCAGTCACTGTGGTAACAGTCGACGATACGGCAGTGGCACCGAGGTCAGTCAGTCACTGTGGTAACGGTCGACGGTACAGCAGTGGCAGCGAGGTCAGTCAGGAGGTCAGTCACAGTGGTAACGGTCGACGGTACAGCAGTGGCAGCGAGGTCAGTCAGGAGGTCAGTCACTGTGGTGACGGTCGACGATACGACAGTGGCACCGTGGTCCTGTCAGTCACTGTGGTAACAGTCGACGATACGGCAGTGGCACCGAGGTCAGTCAGTCACTGTGGTAACGGTCGACGGTACAGCAGTGGCAGCGAGGTCAGTCAGGAGGTCAGTCACAGTGGTAACGGTCGACGGTACAGCAGTGGCAGCGAGGTCAGTCAGGAGGTCAGTCACTGTGGTAACGATCGACGGTACAGCAGTTGCACCGAGGTCAGTAAGGAGGTCACTCACTGTGGTGATGGTCGACGATACGGCAGTGGCACCAGGGTCAGTCAGTCACTGTGGTAACGGTCGACGGTACAGCAGTGGCAGCGAGGTCAATCAGGAGGTCAGTCACAGTGGTGACGGTCGACGATACGACAGTGGCACCGTGGTCCTGTCAGTCACTGTGGTAACAGTCGACGATACGGCAGTGGCACCGAGGTCAGTCAGTCACTGTGGTAACGGTCGACGGTACAGCAGTGGCAACGAGGTCAATCATGAGGTCAGTCACAGTGGTAACGGTCGACGGTACAGCAGTGGCAGCGAGGTCAGTCAGGAGGTCAGTCACTGTGGTAACAATCGACGGTACAGCAGTTGCACCGAGGTCAGTAAGGAGGTCAGTCACTCTGGTGATGGTCGACGATACGGCTGTGGCACCGAGGTCAGTCAGTCACTGTGGTAACGGTCGACGGTACAGCAGTGGCAGCGAGGTCAATCATTAGGTCAGTCACAGTGGTGACGGTCGACGGTACGGCAGTGACACCGAGGTGAGGTCAGTCACAGTGGTAACGGTCGACGGTACAGCAGTGCCAGCGATGACAACCAGGAGGTCAGTCACAGTGGCGACGGTCGACGATACGGCAGTGGCACCGTGGTCCTGTCAGTTACTGTGGTAACGGTCGACGTTACAGCAGTGGCACCAAGATGAGGTCAGTCACAGTGGTGACGGTCGACAGTACGGAGTGGCACCGGGGTCAATCAGTCAGGAAGTCAGTCACAGTGTTGACGGTCGACGGTACGGCAGTGACACCGAGGTGAGGTCAGTCACTGTGGTAACGGTCGACGGTACAGCAGTGGCAGCGAGGTCAATCAGGAGGTCAGTCACAGTGGTGACGTTCGACGATACGACAGTGGCACCGTGGTCCTGTCAGTCACTGTGGTAACAGTCGACGATACGGCAGTGGCACCGAGGTCAGTCAGTCACTGTGGTAACGGTCGACGGTACAGCAGTGGCAGCGAGGTCAGTCAGGAGGTCAGTCACAGTGGTAACGATCGACGGTACAGCAGTGGCATCGATGTCAGTCAGGAGGTCAGTCACTGTGGTAACGATCGACGGTAAAGCAGTCGCACCGAGGTCAGTAAGGAGGTCAGTCACTGTGGGGACGATCGACGATACGGCAGTGGCATCGAGGTCAGTCAGGAGGTCAGTCACTGTGGTAACGATCGACGGTAAAGCAGTTGCACGGAGGTCAGTAAGGAGGTCAGTCACTGTGGTGACGGTCGACGATACGGCAGTGGCACCGAGGTCAGTCACTGTGGTAACGGTCGACGGTACAGCAGTGGCAGCGAGGTCAATCAGGAGGTCAGTCACAGTGGTAACGGTCGACGGTACAGCAGTGGCAGCGATGTCAATCAGGAGGTCAGTCACAGTGGTGACGGTCGACGATACGGCAGTGGCACCGTGGTCCTGTCAGTTACTGTGGTAACGGTCGACGTTACAGCAGTGGCACCAAGATGAGGTCAGTCACAGTGTTGACGGTCGACGGTACGGCAGTGACACCGAGGTGAGGTCAGTCACTGTGGTAACGGTCGACGGTACAGCAGTGGCAGCGAGGTCAATCAGGAGGTCAGTCACTGTGGTGACGGTCGACGATACGACAGTGGCACCGTGGTCCTGTCAGTCACTGTGGTAACAGTCGACGATACGGCAGTGGCACCGAGGTCAGTCAGTCACTGTGGTAACGGTCGACGGTACAGCAGTGGCAGCGAGGTCAGTCAGGGGGTCAGTCACTGTGGTAACGATCGACGGTACAGCAGTTGCACCGAGGTCAGTAAGGAGGTCAGTCACTGTGGTGATGGTCGACGATACGGCAGTGGCACCGAGGTCAGTCAGTCACTGTGGTAACGGTCGACGGTACAGCAGTGGCAGCGAGGTCAATCAGGAGGTCAGTCACAGTGGTGACGGTCGACGATACGACAGTGGCACCGTGGTTCTGTCAGTCACTGTGGTAACAGTCGACGATACGGCAGTGGCACCGAGGTCAGTCAGTCACTGTGGTAACGGTCGACGGTACAGCAGTGGCAACGAGGTCAATCATGAGGTCAGTCACAGTGGTAACGGTCGACGGTACAGCAGTGGCAGCGAGGTCGTTCAGGAGGTCAGTCACGGTGGTAACAATCGACGGTACAGCAGTTGCACCGAGGTCAGTAAGGAGGTCAGTCACTGTGGTGATGGTCGACGATACGGCAGTGGCACCGAGGTCAGTCAGTCACTGTGGTAACGGTCGACGGTACAGCAGTGGCAGCGAGGTCAATCATTAGGTCAGTCACAGTGGTGACGGTCAACGGTACGGCAGTGACACCGAGGTGAGGTCAGTCACAGTGGTAACGGTCGACGGTACAGCAGTGGCAGCGAGGTCAATCAGGAGGTCAGTCACAGTGGTGACCGTCGACGATACGGCAGTGGCACCGTGGTCCTGTCAGTTACTGTGGTAACGGTCGACGTTACAGCAGTGGCACCAAGATGAGGTCAGTCACAGTGGTGACGGTCGACAGTACGGAGTGGCACCGGGGTCAATCAGTCAGGAAGTCAGTCACAGTGTTGACGGTCGACGGTACGGCAGTGACACCGAAGTGAGGTCAGTCACTGTGGTAACGGTCGACGGTACAGCAGTGGCAGCGAGGTCAATCAGGAGGTCAGTCACAGTGGTGACGGTCGACGATACGACAGTGGCACCGTGGTCCTGTCAGTCACTGTGGTAACAGTCGACGATACGGCAGTGGCACCGAGGTCAGTCACTGTGGTAACGGTCGACGGTACAGCAGTGGCAGCGAGGTCAGTCAGGAGGTCAGTCACAGTGGTAACGGTCGACGGTACAGCAGTGGCAGCGAGGTCAGTCAGGAGGTCAGTCACTGTGGTAACGATCGACGGTACAGCAGTTGCACCGAGGTCAGTAAGGAGGTCAGTCACTGTGGTGATGGTCGACGATACGGCAGTGGCACCGAGGTCAGTCAGTCACTGTGGTAACGGTCGACGGTACAGCAGTGGCAGCGAGGTCAATCAGGAGGTCAGTCACAGTGGTGACGGTCGACGATAGGACAGTGGCACCGTGGTCCTGTCAGTCACTGTGGTAACAGTCGACGATACGGCAGTGGCACCGAGGTCAGTCAGTCACTGTGGTAACGGTCGACGGTACAGCAGTGGCAACGAGGTCAATCATGAGGTCAGTCACAGTGGTAACGGTCGACGGTACAGCAGTGGCAGCGAGGTCAGTCAGGAGGTCAGTCACTGTGGCAACGATCGACGGTACAGCAGTTGCACCGAGGTCAGTAAGGAGGTCAGTCACTGTGGTGATGGTCGACGATACGGCAGTGGCACCGAGGTCAGTCAGTCACTGTGGTAACGGTCGACGGTACAGCAGTGGCAGCGAGGTCAATCATGAGGTCAGTCACAGTGGTGACGGTCGACGGTACGGCAGTGACAGCGAGGTGAGGTCAGTCACAGTGGTGACGGTCGACGATAACGTCAGTGGCACCGAGGTGAGGTCAGTCACTGTGGTAACGATCGACGGTACAGCAGTGGCACCGAGATGAGGTCAGTCACAGTGGTGACGGTCGACAGTACGGAGTGGCACCGGTGTCAATCAGTCAGGAAGTCAGTCACAGTGTTGACGGTCGACGGTACGGCAGTGGCACCGAGGTGAGGTCAGTCACAGTGAGGACGGTTGACGTACGGCAGTGGTACCAAGTTCAGTCAATCAGGAGGTCAGTCACTGTGGTGACGGTCGACGGTACGGCAGTGGCACCGAGGTGAGGTCAGTCACAGTGAGGACGGTTGACGTACGGCAGTGGTACCAAGTTCAGTCAATCAGGAGGTCAGTCACTGTGGTGACGGTCGACGGTACGGCAGAGGCACCGAGGTCAGTCAGTCACTGTGGTAACGATCGACGGTACAGCAGTGGCACCGAGGTCAATCAGGGGGTCAGTCACTGTGTTGACGGTCGACGATACGGCAGTGGCACCGTGGTCCTGTCAGTCACAGTGGTGATAGTCGACTGGGCAATACGGTCTAGCAGCGCGGTCGCAGCTACGAATTGGATGCGATAGTCTACGAGGGAAAGGCATATTACAGAGTCAAAACCAGGAGGGAGGAGGCATTTGCGGAAGGGAAGTTCCAGGCATTAGCGTGTCTACTGCTTCAGCTCATATTAGGCAGGTTCAGGGTGAGAGAGCTTCAAACTGTTTGTTTCAGACATTTGCTTAAGTTTTACTAAGTTGAAAGGCAATTACAGAATGATTTTCCTGAGTCGTTTATAAAAAAAATCACTGAGACCACATATGATTTTTGCCATATTGTATGCGTCTTGCGGGGAACAGCTTTGTTGTATGCCAGGGTCTTTGGCAAGCTGTTTCCTCCAGACCAAATTTAAATAGGAGAGGCGTGAGGTCAAAAGGCGGCTTTTCCTCCAAATGTTGGGTAAACTTTCTAAAATTTTGAAACAGGTGTGGTTTTACTCAACTTTGAATTTATTGTTGGGCATTTATATTTATATATGTGTGAAGAAATATTAGTATTGTCAAATCAGGGCCGATCAACACCACCATTTTCTTAATTGTTTAATATTTGTCTTTTGTATGTTTACCATTCTATATTGTCGAATATATTCAAAAAAACTTAACATGTGTATACGACTGCAAATTCATTTCTCCCCACCGATCCCTGATCCAGTACGTTTCCCCAATACTTGTTGCCAGGTGGCTCAGCTGTACAAGTAGTGGGTGGGGGTAAAAGAATTGAACGAATTGCATAGTGAACTTTTATTATTAGAAAAGCATATAGTGAAAGTGGAAAGGATAACAAGTATAGGCAGCACTGGTTAGTGACTATATATCCGCTGCAAAATTGTAATTCAAGCTACTTATATTACACACTGATTTTAATCGATGCAAATAAGTTATTGCAATGATCTCGTTATCATTTCTTTATAAAGTTTATTACTATAATCACACATTGTACAGAAGAATGAGAGGTTAAGAATGTACTCTGTACTCCACGTCAACTTCTGTCACGCACGCCAGTACCTACTCTTGCTTGCACCATGATCAATAATGTTTTCATGTCGACAATAAAACTTACCTGACGAGACAGCCACCGGGAGATATAAAAATATTGTGTGCCAGCCCGCTGGTAACATGCTCAACTCTTTTACACAATTCTTCAAAATTTGCAATAAGTTATATGTCACTGGAGATTAAGCTTTTTGATAACATAAGAAATGTGAAATGGGTAGATTTATTCGGTCTTTACTGTCAATCAATTTAAATGATACAATTAGTTCAGAGGAAGCCTTGTTTCAAAAGGGAGCTGCGGAATTACACCTTGGATTGCAAGTGTTCCCCACTTCGTATACAGGTTGATGTACTGCAGAACGATTTTACATTACGTACACCATATGGAAGTAACCAACGATCATAGAATTTCGACTTTCTGGCTGTAAAGATAAATAGTCTATCGTTACAACTAGGACGTTGTGTGATTGATTTTCTCCCTTCTTGCCCAGAATTTCGTCATATCGAGAGACAAATAAATTTCACACTTTTTTATAGAACCATTTATGGCTACATATGCAAACTTAGTTTTACAAGACAGTGCTTCAAAACTTTATTTTTATAATGTTCCAACTGTTTTTTAACTTTCATTAATCATCATCATCATAATAACAATAATAATAATAACAACAACAGTAACAACAACAGTAACAACAATAATAATAATAATAATAATAATAATAATAATAATAATAATAATAATAATAATAATAATAATAATAATGATAATGATAATGATGATAATGATAATGATGATAATAATAATGATAATAATAATAATGATAATAATAATAATGATAATAATAATAATGATAATAATAATAATGATAATAATAATAATGATAATAATAATGATAATAATAATAATGATAATAATAATAATGATAATAATAATGATAATAATAATGATAATAATAATGATAATAATAATAATAATAATAATAATAATAATAATAATAATAATAATAATAATAATAATAATAATAATAATAATAATAATAATAATAATAATAATAATAATAATAATAATAATAATAATAATAATAATAATAATAATAATAATAATAATAATAATAATAATAATAATAATAATAATAATAATAATAATAATAATAATAATAATAATAATAATAATAATAATAATAATAATAATAATAATAATAATAATAATAATAATAATAATAATAATAATAATAATAATAATAATAATAATAATAATAAATTTCGAACAAAAACAGATATCAAAAATATAGAACAAGAAGAACGTAAGGTTATTAAGAAAACTTTACGCCCACAAGTCGTAGGTGAAGAATAAAGACTTAGAAATAAAAAGGAAATAAAAAATACGAAGACATTCATAATAATATTAGGAAACGAAGGTTAAAATTTTATGGACATATTAAACCTTTAACTCCAAATAGACTCACAAAAAAGAATATGAAAGTTTAGCAAAATAGAAGTAAAGCACAAGCAAACACTATTAAATGGATTGGTGAAGTAAAATATTATTTTAAATTGGCAGGAATCACACAAAATGATACCCTAGACAAGGACATCTTTAGAATGAGGGTAAGTAAGAGGCAAGTTGACCAAAAGGACAAACCGAAGAACAACGTGGACAGACGAGAGAAAGAAAGCCCACAGCCAAAGAATGAGATAACTTTGGATCCCCTTAGGGGAGGGTATCCGTCCCCTTCAGCTGCTGTGGTGCGAGGGCTGCGGAACCCTAGCACGTTACTAGAGGAACCTCGACCAAACATTCGAGCCCCTCCCTGAATGGAAGTTGTTCGGATTGGGTTGGACTCGAGGGGGCAGTGGTTCCCGTGGGAGATCGGGTACGTTTCCGAATGGGGTTGAGGGAATCCATATATTGCCGCGTACTAGTCTGCACAGCTAGTAGAAGGTGTGGTAGATCACCAGGCGGCCCTACCAAGGTTAATCGGTAGCCTTCCCCTTTGGGGTTGGCGCGCGTATGTGGCGTATCCACTTCCAACCCGTCTTGAGTCCACAGGACCAGATTGGGGGGGGGGGGGCCTGTTAGTCTCTAGGTCTTGCCCTATGGAAACACCCACGGAGGCGCCGGGCGCCCTTTTGGGACAGCTCGGTTACTCCCTGGTCGTCAGAGTGGGGTCAGTCTTCACTCTGTGTGGATTGCCCTGGTAGATACCTTCGAGTTTTATATATATAAAACTTTGGATGCATTGAAGAGCTAACAAACGTCTCTAAGTGCTTTGTGTAGTCCTACCGTATATGGGCGATCATCCAACCGAATTCTTGGAGGAAATGTGGTCAGTATCAAGGCACTCCCTGCCAAGGCTTTCTTTCTTTCCAACAGTTGGCTTTCTTGACCGGGATTCGCTACCTATCGTAGCTCCACACACTCCTCACGATACTGAATACCCGCGAATCCAATCCGCATCCCTAAGGGTAGAATCAAATCCGTGCGCATTGCGTGGTAGGGAAACAAAGCACAACTCCCTAGCTCACTATGCCAAGGCGCAGGACTGCAGTTTTCATTAAAATATATTATTTTTATTTTGTACGCTCTTTTCTTAATTTATTCTATGCAGATCATATTTCACTCACTGCTGTAAACAGTATGAGAAAGGCAACAGTTAAAGCAACATACCCTACGCTACAAAAACCAAACAACAGATTTAAGCTTCTGTGTACTTTGTGAGTTGCATGACGACACTTTCGTTTTATTTACTCAAATGTTTAGTTCACACTCTTCTAATATTTTATCCAACATATATAAGCTTCAAATGTAAATACTGTAAAGGTGCGATACAATACATATGTTTTAAAATGCTGACATCATAGCTTCTACTCATATTTTCTACTGCTCTGCCAGAGGTACTTGCATTAATCTCGTTTCGAAGTACTGTCGTTATGCGCAGACAATTGACTGGCGAATAGATAAGGAAGTCGTGTATAAGCAATGGCTCTATAAGAATGCTTTCATGTTTTACCAGCTAGCTTGCCCGAGTTTGCAAACCTTTAAAACTCCAATAACGATTTAATTAAATTCCACTTAAGAAAACCTAACAAACAAATCCAAAAATTAACATAACAGTAAAACAGTGGACGTTACTGTCGAGGATGACGTATGCAGGGGCCAAAGTGCTAAATCCGCCAGAATTGTCTCTAAATATCTCATCAAATCATAAAAAAGGTTGTTATTCGCTATCTTTGAAATACTGGAGCAATATGTCACTACATTTGTCAACTCTGGAGGAATCCTACCTTAACCCCATCGTGGATCCCTGTGTGAATCGCACTAAAGTAAGAAAAAATCAAAGAATTAGGCATAAGTAAGCAAGCAAACGCATACAGAAAGGGATGTAAGTAATTATGTAATGTGAAAATGCTAGACATCATTTCTGAAAGCGGCCCCACCCAATCAAATTGTATGTGACACGGGTTTGTCACGCCCTGTCTACAATTTACATCCAAATTACTTGTGGGTGGTCGCCATGTTGAATCTTTTCCGCATCGCTGGGGACATTTGCAATGCCAAGTCATCATGTGGACTACCCGAATACCAAGACAAGCTTCAGTGCACCTTTAGTGATCGCCCTGTTGATCCAGTGATAAATCCCCGATAACATTTCCTCATGTGTAGTGCCCTTCAACAAACAGTTCTTATGAAAGTTCAATCTCCTATATACAGAGTCATTTATTTAGAGTTCATGTGTGTTTTTTTCCTAAATTATTCGGTTGGAAATTCGCCAGTTTAGTATCAAATTAAACAGGATATTCAAGTAAATACGTAAAATATGAAGCTATTACCTAACAGTGAAGCAAACAAATATATACAAATATAACAATATGTAACTTAAAACTTCACTTATCGTATAATAAATATGATAATTCTTATAAATTCTCCGGGATCGCGATTACATGTATACTTATACACATCTTCAGCCGGAAACACAAAGCTGTCACCATAGTTACTCAACACTAAACGCCATCTTCTTGTTAGTAGTACCAAAATCTGAAAATAAATCAAACTGAAAAACAGAATCGACCGCCAGTATTTCAAAATTCATTACGCGATGTTTGTTTTTTTAAAATAAATATCTTTTCCCAAACCATTAAATCGTACCATAAAATTGTAATAATTTAACTTCTGGATTTATTTCATGGTTAAATGACCAAAAATGATCTGCTACGGTCAATTTATCAGTTTGGTTGTACTTAATGTTACGAAAATATTCTTTCCTTCTGGTTCCTAAATTACGTTTTGGCTTTCCAATATAAACTTTATCACAATAGAAACAATTAAACTGATAAATACCAGACTTTTTTATTAGTAATTTTATCTTTTATAGAGAAATGCCATAATTTTTAATACTATATTTATTTTGAGGAACTAAAGTTATACCAAACTCTTTAAAAACACTTTGAAAATGTTTATTAACCCAAGGATGGTAAGTAAATTTTTAAAATTATAATCGCTCTTTATTTTTAAGGGTAGTAATATCATTAACAGTGTTTTGATATTTGAATTTTTCATTTTTTATTTATAAAGTCTTTATTAAAACCATTAATTAAAGCAGTATTAATAATATATTTATATTCTTTATTAAATTCGTCTTTATTTAGGGGTATATTTATTAATCTATAAATAAAACCATTGAAAACAGCAAATTGATGTGGAAAAGTGTTAAAAATGTATTTTTATATAATTATTAATGAGTAGACTTCCTATAAATACCAACGTTTAATTTATTATTATTTCTTATTATCTTTAGATCTAGGAAAGGAAGAAATCCATTAATTTTAGCCTCTAATGTAAATTTTATAGCTTTAACTTGCCCATTTAGTAATTATAACGCATCATTTATTTAAAAAGAAAAACAAATATCCCGTAGTGAATTTTGAAATACCAGCAGTTGATTATGTTTTTAAATTTGTTTTATTTTCAGATTTTGGTAGTACTAACAGAAACATATTAACATCTAGCGTTCGTAACGATGACGACAGCTTTGTTGTTTCCGGCTGAGGATGTGTAAAAGTTTTACATGAAATCGCGGTCCCGGACAATTTATAAGAAAAACATCATCACTTCTTATAAGATAAGTGAATTTTTAAGTTAAAAATTATTATACTTGTATATAAGGATATTCAAGGATTCAATTTTCTGCAACGAGATGCACAAATGTTGATTTCTTATTCCTAATTTTTATCTTTGTCTTGTTGTTGTCTATGGCCTCAGGCCTGCAGTTTTTGCAACTTTCTTACACATTGAGAAGTACTCTGTGTGACCTCTCTAGTCGTGCCCATAACAACCACCTTGGACGGTCTAGATGAATGATGTTTGACTTTGTCACCCCAGTTGCTTATCAGTTCCAGATTTGTGTTTCTTCGGGGATGACTCTGAACACCAAGTACTCTCTGATAAGCCTTCGACTAACTGTTATTGAATCCAGTATTGCCTCACAATGAGGAGCAATTGATTTAATCTATACTCCACTGTCAGGCAGTATAACAAAATGTCGGAATTACCTGTCGGCAATAAGACAAATGATTGAACCGCTGCACTTCACGCTCAAGTTGTTCTCGGGAAGCAAGTCAAGTGAAAAGACGATTAGAAATCGACATTTCGGAAGTGTGCATCTCTCCCATCATCAGGATGTTTATTAAATGTTATAACTACAAATTAATCACTGGATATAACACAAATATAAACAAAGACAAAACACTATCAAAATTTGCATTACTGAACAAAAGACTGCTTTCAGTAAATTAAATGCCAGGTCAGGGGATGGCGTGAGTATAGAACAATTGTGTCAAAGAAACGTAACTACTTAACTTGATTATCAAACCGTATTGAACTGTGTTTCTTTAGTCGACTGATTTCCATTTTAGGGACGGTTTCCAAGAGGATCTGAACTGAAATCCAGCATCATGATTAAGCGTGCTCCTCTCGGAGGAAATGGCCAAAGCCTCCTTAACTCTTCGCTCCCAGAAACGGTTGCATATTGCCAAAATAGTCGTCTCCCGAAAGTTGGCTCGATGGTGGTTATCAAAACGATGCTCTGCCAGTCCAGACTTCTCAGGTTGCATTAAACGAATGCTCCGTTCATGTTCGTTTACTCTGGTAGCGATGGTCCTTCCGGTTTGTCCTATATATGGGGTCACACAATCACAGGGAATGCGGTACACTCCCGGAACTTGTAATTCCAGTTTGTCTTTCACCGGTCTCAACAGATTTTAATGTTCTATGTTAATGTTTTCGTTTGGCACCAAAAATGAGTTTTGTTTATTAACTTGGTAGTGCTATTTGGAATTTTAAAAAATGTTTAAAAATATTATAATGTTTATTTATGTATTTGGAAGTGAAATTCTAGAAAAATAAATAAACAAGATATATATATATATATATATATATATATATATATATATATATATATATATATATATATATTGGTTAGTACAAGTGACAGTATAAAGAAATGAACAGTTGCAATGGAGAGAGAAAATCAACAATCTTTCTTTTGGAAAAAAGACGCGAAGAAGATGAAAGTTTGATAGTGATGATTGGACAGATATTGTGTAATAATGTATATTCGGTGTTCTGAAGAAAAAATCAATAATTTTGCTGATGAAGCTTGGAGAGAAATCATATTTTGATCAACGTACTCAGGAGTGAGCAGACTTTTTTTAATCCATCAATATAATCTTTCAAAGATTTAAGCTATATTTGAGATTAGTAGTGGTTAAAAGATTCATATTGCATTGTGAAGTATCATTTTATTAAAAATGGTGGAAAGTTAATTTAGATTACATTTGGAAACTTCGAAGTTGTGGAAAGTAAACTTAAATTATATATTACGAAATTTAACTTATTGAATTTTGTTTTTTCACTCGTAACCACAGTTGAAAAGAAGAGATCTTATGGCTCATACGACTGATAGACAACGCTCGAACAGCAAAGGAGGTGAGAGACCATTTCGTCATGCTACATATGGCTTCCCAACCTCGGAAATACCTCTACAACGAAGATATCCTGTTCAAAGTATTAATCTTACCGATTAGAAAAACCAGTAAAAAGCCATGGTCAGAATGTTTGACCCAGGGAATCGAACGCAGGACGTCCCTAAAGCGAAGCTCGGTGATGTTTAACGGTGAAGGATATGCACGCGCCCAGCAGGTAGTACATATCGTATCCATGGTGACAGAGCAAGCGGTGCCACTTGACTTTTTAGACTGCTGCTGATAATTACTGCGGGTTGCCCGTAATTAGGAACTGAAAAAGAGCCTTTTCCCTTCCAGCAGAAAAGTTTCGAAAAGGCAGGCAGCTCGCGTCTTACTTACTCTCATTACAGGGGAGGGGGTTGCAACGGGGTCATGACTAAGAGCTGTTAACTCCCGAACTTCACCACGAAATTTGGAGAGGCGGGGGTGGGCGATACGTGCATTGAGCGTTCGCTGCACTGGCTCACTCTGCATTAAAAAATGACATCACCAAATACGGACTTCCTTTGTTATCTTTAATTCTCTACACAAGTTGATAACATATTCCTGCGTGTCGTCGTTTATAACATCGTGCACTATATCCCGGTCTTTAATGGATCTGCTTGAGATCTGGAACTAATCCCAAGGACAGAGGTTCAAACCCGACCGAGACTAATGCCTTTAAGCACACATAAAAGTCAACAGCTCAATGTCAGTACATCCAAGGAGTGTAAAGGAGCTCCTGCACAGGAACGTATTTAAAGGGGGTCATGGGGGTCATGAATGATCATTTCCAACTTTTAATAAATATTTGAAATAAAACTTAGTTTCAAATAAATAGAAAAAAAAGTTTATTCAAGCTTCTCATTTTAACGTCTCTATTCACTGTCAGGCAGACATGAAGTTATTTAAGAGATAAACGAAAAGTTACTGCACAGCAGCTGTAGAACTCGTTAAAATACACAAAAATGTCAATTGCAATATCGTATTACAAAGTTAACCATTTCCGATATATTATAATTTGTTGATTAGAATTATCAGATACTTAAAGATATGTAATTTTTAACTTCTAAGTTCCTATTCTCTTTTTCATTCAAGAAGAACTAATACTTCAAATGCATCAAACAGTGGTTCGCTTTTTAAATATATGATTGCTGCTTATATCATTTTATCCAAGCTATAACAACAAAAAATGTGCAACGTGCAAGGCCCTTCTACACACTTTATCCAAAAAACGAGACAGAAACAAACTTTTCTAAGAACAATTTCTAGAAGCTTGGGTGGAAAAAGTCATGTGAATATAATATACTACATGTGTTTTCATTTTTACTGACACGATAAAGGTACATCCCTGATTAATTATTTATTAAAAGCAAATAATTCAACCTAGATTTTTTGGAACCCCTGGAAATCGACTTCTAAATACGTGCCTGCTCTTGCAGGACGTAAGACATGATCCTAGCAATTGGCAGCATTGTTAAAAAGCAAATTATTTATTTGTTTTAATGAAGGGGCACAGAAATACGAATTTAACAGTAAGATACCTTTTAAGGATGCCAAGATATTATTTTCAAGATGACTGGCTACTTTAAATTATCTTCATAGACAAAATAATTTATTTACTTTTTAGCTACTCAATACTTTTCAGGATGGCGAATAAAACCGTCATATGTTTCATATTGTAACATTATAAACCTAATTAATAGGTCTCTAATTTTCGGAAATTGTTCTGTGAAGCCTTTTTACAACACTGCGTAGAAAATCATACCTAAGAGAGAAAATCGTATAGCCATATGTGTTAAGTAAGATTCTTCGTAGCATTAGCGTCTTTCAAGATATTCTACGTCATTCCTTTGAACTATGTAGTATTTTTGGAAACAGACTTTCTCCTATTCTTCAATTTTTCTTAAAACAGCGTTTAAAATATTAAGAGAGCCAAATATATGAAACAGGAGAGTTCTCAGTCATATACCTACAAAAAAATCTTGCCGTACCGTTATTTACCTTTCTGTTAATTAACGCCCCCCGAAGCAAAGTCATATCGGACGATGGATGAAATAATGTTCAAATGAGCACAGTGCCCATAGAGCTTAGAGTTACCAGACATTCATCTTTCAGGATAAGGAAAACCTCCAACGTTAAGTCATATCGGACGATGAATGAAATGATGTTCAAATGAGTACAGGGTACATAGATCTTAGAGTTGTAACACATTTATCTTTCAGGATAAGGGAAAATTTCCAACGTTAAGTCATATCGGACGATGAATGAAATTATGTTCAAATGAGTCCAGGGTACGTATAGCTTAGAGTTACTTGACATTCGTCTTTCAGGATAAGGAAAACCTACAACGTTGAGTCATATCGGACGATGACTGAATTGATGTTCAATGAGCTCAGTGCCCATAGAGCTTAGACTTACCCGACATTCGTCTTTCAGGATAAGGAAAAACCTACAATGTTAAGCCATATCCGATGATGAATGAAATGATGTTCAAATGAGCTCAGTGCCCATAGAGCTTAGAGTTATTTGACATTCGTATTTCAGGATAAGGGAAAACCTACAACGTTGAGTCATATCGGACGAGAATTTTTTTTTAATTTACGTCCTCCAACGTCAAGTCATATCGGACGAAAATGAAATGACGTTCCAATGAGTACAGGGTACATACAGCTTAGAGTTATTTGACATTCATCTTTCAGGAGGGATTGGATTGGATTAGTGGGTTTAGGGCCCGTCGACAACGAGGTCATTTGGGCCCGTTCAGGATAAGGGAAACCTCCAACATTAAGTCATATCGACGAAGAATGAAATGATGTTCAAATGAGTACAGGGTACATAGAGCTTAGAGTTCCTTGACATTCATCTTTCAGGATAAGAGAAACCTGCAATGTTGAGTCATATGGGACGATGAATGAAATTATGTTCAAATGAGTCCAGTGTACTTATAACTTAGAGTTACTAGACATTCGTCTTTCAGGATAAGGGAAAGCCCGACAAAACATTATCCACATACTCCCTATGACCGAATTTCCAACTCGGGAATTCTTAAACGTGAGAGACACACGCTACCATCCACGCTACAGAGGCGGGCGTATCCTTTTCTGCCGACATACTCGCATACAAGGGAGGTCAGTAGAAAAACGATATTTTAAAAATAATTTGCTTTTTGGATTCAGGATGTAGTTTTGTTATTCAGAGGGCCTCGAGAAGTGTATATCTGCAGCAGCTTCGACACAGAAATGTTGGTGAAAACAATAAGTAAACCCTCCTCCGCTTAGGGAATGTAAGAAGATAATGTACCTAAAAGTTGTATTCCGACTACCCTGGGCGGTTGGAGCCCTTTTAATTATGAGGGATGATATCCTGTTGTCTGTCGGTCCGATGCTCAGTGAAGGAGCAAATTGTCTGTATAAGATGGTCCGTTTCATGAGCCGAGATGATCTAGCGTGACAGAGTGTAGTAAAGCCACTCTGAGACATTAACTTCTCTCCCCTTGTATGTCTTCATCTGTGACTAGCTTCGGAGGGGAGATTTAAGTCCGGATTTATGGAAGAGCTTGTGTCCCTGACAGGGCGCCCTTACGGGAGGAAGGGATGAGTACCCGGGCCTGAAGAGACACGAGAGCAGAAGGCAGGGATTCTTAATACCTACAGATTGAAACCTCCTAAAATGAGAACCCATCTTCAGCAAGCGTACACAGGAAGATCCAGGACTTAGGGACCTTCCAGTACCAGATGAGAATTAAGAAAGACGTTGAAATTTCCGACGACATTTAGGGCCCTAAAACAGGCATTCAGGATTGAAGATAAATTGCAATGAAATAGATTAACATAAAATTCTAGGAATGTACTTAGAGCCTCCACAATGCGACCCAGTGAAACTTCCGACAGCGGAAATCGAAACCAAGGCGTGCTGAACGCGGTCCATAGGTGCCACCGTTCCGTCACTGGGTTAAAATTGGTCTACAAAATCCACCACCAAGGTGTTGACTCTCCTTATGAGCAGGGAAAAGAGCAGATATCTTGCACATACATATGGAGCTTACCATCTCCAAGAGGAAGGCCTGAGATGAACACGAAACCCCCTTTTGTGCTATATTTTAGACTGTCTCGTTTTATATTAAGGCGAACGACCACTTAATTTTGCTCAGAAGCCGCTTTAAGCGGTTTGAGGTTCTTTCGTGTATCGTAGACATGGGTACTTCTCTTCCCAAGGAAGCCCATCGCCCTTCAGCCGTGCCGTGGCCGAACGGATGCAGGACCGAAGCCTCCCGCAGTCAGCAAAATAACCCGGAAGCCTTCCGAAATCTTAAAGGTCCCCTAAGCTCCCAAGCGTTCCGGTTCCAGTGCCTAATTATATAGGCCCAAAGTATCCCGGTCGAAACAAGCACAGTTCCAGTTTGGTGTCTATAATATTTGATGAAGCATTACATACTTCTAGTTGAAGATTTGCATTTATGATTAATAACAAACACGGCTTTCGTACCAAAAGAAAATGAACCTCTAATGCTTAAATCTAAATTAGTGCTTTTTGTTCCAGTTCGTTTAGCATCACCACGAGGAGGCGAACTGGTTCGCACACCAAAAGATTCCACATTTATCAACTTCATTATTTATTTTCTGCAATTTATTCACAATGGATCTGCATTTAGATGCTTCGTTATTTTGACATTCTAAAGCTATATCATACAGTAATATGTATTTTGCGTCTTTAAAATAAGCTATATTTTTCCTTTTAGGTTTTATTTCCATGATGTATCTGCAGGTTTGGTTTTATAAGAAATCAACTTCACGTATTCTACTTTTGAAATTTTTCTAGCTTTGAAATGTTCTATTTGCTGCATCATAATTTTCAAGTATAGATATGACATTTACTTTTTTATTTGCTGAGGAATTAATTATAGTTTTACTATCCAGCTGAATTTGGTTCAGTATTTAAACTAATTTCTACATATCTGGGTTGCAGGAGTAAAAATGGTCGTTGTGTTTGTTGTGGAAACTTTCGCAAGCGTTGGTAGTTGTGTCTCTTGCAACTTAGTTCTGACCACATG
>CM060949.1:191089757-191177257 GCA_030765055.1 Mantis religiosa | reverse complement strand
GGGAGAACTTGTGTGCCCCCACTGCATTGATTGCAATTTCGTTTCACAGTTCACGTGTTTCATCCATGTTTCGTCACCAGTAACGATGCGATCGAGTAAAGAGTCACCATCCTTATGGTAAACGTCCAAAAAGTTCAACGCTGCAGCCATTCGCTGATTTTTGTGGTCCTCTGTCAAGATTTTTGGAATCCATCTTGCACAAAACTTGTGGTAACCAAGCTTTTCGCTGATGATTTCGTGCAAAAAACTTCGCGAAATTTGTGGAAAACTCAAAGAAAGTTCCGTTATTGTGAACCTTCGATTTTCACGGACTTTAGCATCGACTTTTTCGACAAGTTCGGCAGTCACTATGCTGGGTCTCCCACTTCGATCTTCGTCGTGAACACTGGTTCGGCCATTTTTAAATCTGATGACCCACTGACGAACTCCACCTTCAGTGATAATGTTGTCCCCATACACTTCACAAAGCTGCCGATAGATTTCTATCGGTTTACAGTATTTTGCAGTCAGAAACCTTATTACTGCACGCACCTCGCAGCTCGCGGGATTTTCAATTAACGCAGACATTTCAAACCGTCACAGTATCTGAACGGAGCACAGCACGAACCTCTCACTAGCACGGCTAGATGCCGACTGAGCTGCGCAACGGTCTGACCCCAAGATGGCCGCGCTAGCCCCGCCCCTAGCGGAAACAGACGAAAACGTAATCTACTTTCTGGATAGCCCTCGTATTATTATTATTATTATTATTATTATTATTATTATTATTATTATTATTATTATTATTATTATTATTATTATTATTATTATTATTATTATTATTATTATTATTATTATTATTATTATTATTATTATTATTATTATTATTATTATTATTATTATTATTATTATTATTATTATTATTATTATTATTATTATTATTATTATTATTATTATTATTATTATTATTATTATTATTATTATTATTATTATTATTATTATTATTATTATTATTATTATTATTATTATTATTATTATTATTATTATTATTATTATTATTATTATTATTATTATTATTATTATTATTATTATTATTATTATTATTATTATTATTATTATTATTATTATTATTATTATTATTATTATTATTATTATTATTATTATTATAATTATTATTATTATTATTATTATTATTATTATTATTATTATTATTATTATTATTATTATTATTATTATTATTATTATTATTATTATTATTATTATTATTATTATTATTATTATTATTATTATTATTACGAGGGCTATCCAGAAAGTAGATTACGTTTTGGAATAAAAAGTAAACAAAGTATAGGAAACAAATTTTATTATATACAGATGAAAGCCACACTCAAATACTACTTTTCGACATAGTCACCATTCAAATTAAGGCATTTATCGTAGCGATGTACGAGCTTGGAAATTCCTTCGTCGAAAAATTCGGCCGCCTGCGCCTTCAACCACTTCATTACCTCTTCTTGCAGCTGTGCGTCGTCATCAAAACGCTGCATAGCCAGCCACTTCTTCATTGCTGGGAATAGGTGGAAGTCGCTCGGTGCCAGGTCGGGACTGTACGGCGGATGAGGAAACAACTCCCACTTAAAAGATTCAAGAACTTCACGAGTGACATTTGCCGTGTGGGGCCGGGCGTTGTCGTGAATCAACAAGATCTTAGAGCTCAACATTCCTCTGCGCTTGTTTTTAATGGCTCTTCTGAGTTTTTGGAGAGTTTGGCAATACCTTTGAGAGTTTATTGTAGTGCCTCTTTCCAGGAAGTCCACCAAAATCACACCTTTTCTGTCCCAAAAAACAGTCGCCATCATCTTCCTTGCCGACATTGTTTGCATGCATTTCTTGGGTTTTTGGGGAGAACTTGTGTGCCCCCACTGCATTGATTGCAATTTCGTTTCACAGTTCACGTGTTTCATCCATGTTTCGTCACCAGTAACGATGCGATCGAGTAAAGAGTCACCATCCTTATGGTAAACGTCCAAAAAGTTCAACGCTGCAGTCATTCGCTGATTTTTGTGGTCCTCTGTCAAGATTTTTGGAATCCATCTTGCACAAAACTTGTGGTAACCAAGCTTTTCGCTGATGATTTCGTGCAAAAAACTTCGCGAAATTTGTGGAAAACTCAAAGAAAGTTCCGTTATTGTGAACCTTCGATTTTCACGGACTTTAGCATCGACTTTTTCGACAAGTTCGGCAGTCACTATGCTGGGTCTCCCACTTCGATCTTCGTCGTGAACACTGGTTCGGCCATTTTTAAATCTGATGACCCACTGACGAACTCCACCTTCAGTGATAATGTTGTCCCCATACACTTCACAAAGCTGCCGATAGATTTCTATCGGTTTACAGTTTTTTGCAGTCAGAAACCTTATTAATGCACGCACCTCGCAGCTCGCGGGATTTTCAATTAACGCAGACATTTCAAACCGTCACAGTATCTGAACGGAGCACAGCACGAACCTCTCACTAGCACGGCTAGATGCCGACTGAGCTGCGCAACGGTCTGACCCCAAGATGGCCGCGCTAGCCCCGCCCCTAGCGGAAACAGACGAAAACGTAATCTACTTTCTGGATAGCCCTCGTATTATTATTATTATTATTATTATTATTATTATTATTATTATTATTATTATTATTATTATTATTATTATTATTATTATTATTATTATTATTATTATTATTATTATTATTATTATTATTATTATTATTATTATTATTATTATTATTATTATTATTATTATTATTATTATTATTATTATTATTATTATTATTATTATTATTATTATTATTATTATTATTATTATTATTATTATTATTATTATTATTATTATTATTATTATTATTATTATTATTATTATTATTATTATTATTATTATTATTATTATTATTATTATTATTATTATTATTATTATTATTATTATTATTATTATTATTATTATTATTATTATTATTATTATTATTATTATTATTATTATTATTATTATTATTATTATTATTATTATTATTATTATTATTATTATTATTATTATTATTATTATTATTATTATTATTATTATTATTATTATTATTATTATTATTATTATTATTATTATTATTATTATTATTATTATTATTATTATTATTATTATTATTATTATTATTATTATTATTATTATTATTATTATTATTATTATTATTATTATTATTATTATTATTATTATTATTATTATTATTATAATTATTATTATTATTATTATTATTATTATTATTATTATTATTATTATTATTATTATTATTATTATTATTATTATTATTATTATTATTATTATTATTATTATTACGAGGGCTATCCAGAAAGTAGATTACGTTTTGGAATAAAAAGTAAACAAAGTATAGGAAACAAATTTTATTATATACAGATGAAAGCCACACTCAAATACTACTTTTCGACATAGTCACCATTCAAATTAAGGCATTTATCGTAGCGATGTACGAGCTTGGAAATTCCTTCGTCGAAAAATTCGGCCGCCTGCGCCTTCAACCACTTCATTACCTCTTCTTGCAGCTGTGCGTCGTCATCAAAACGCTGCATAGCCAGCCACTTCTTCATTGCTGGGAATAGGTGGAAGTCGCTCGGTGCCAGGTCGGGACTGTACGGCGGATGAGGAAACAACTCCCACTTAAAAGATTCAAGAACTTCACGAGTGACATTTGCCGTGTGGGGCCGGGCGTTGTCGTGAATCAACAAGATCTTAGAGCTCAACATTCCTCTGCGCTTGTTTTTAATGGCTCTTCTGAGTTTTTGGAGAGTTTGGCAATACCTTTGAGAGTTTATTGTAGTGCCTCTTTCCAGGAAGTCCACCAAAATCACACCTTTTCTGTCCCAAAAAACAGTCGCCATCATCTTCCTTGCCGACATTGTTTGCATGCATTTCTTGGGTTTTTGGGGAGAACTTGTGTGCCCCCACTGCATTGATTGCAATTTCGTTTCACAGTTCACGTGTTTCATCCATGTTTCGTCACCAGTAACGATGCGATCGAGTAAAGAGTCACCATCCTTATGGTAAACGTCCAAAAAGTTCAACGCTGCAGTCATTCGCTGATTTTTGTGGTCCTCTGTCAAGATTTTTGGAATCCATCTTGCACAAAACTTGTGGTAACCAAGCTTTTCGCTGATGATTTCGTGCAAAAAACTTCGCGAAATTTGTGGAAAACTCAAAGAAAGTTCCGTTATTGTGAACCTTCGATTTTCACGGACTTTAGCATCGACTTTTTCGACAAGTTCGGCAGTCACTATGCTGGGTCTCCCACTTCGATCTTCGTCGTGAACACTGGTTCGGCCATTTTTAAATCTGATGACCCACTGACGAACTCCACCTTCAGTGATAATGTTGTCCCCATACACTTCACAAAGCTGCCGATAGATTTCTATCGGTTTACAGTTTTTTGCAGTCAGAAACCTTATTAATGCACGCACCTCGCAGCTCGCGGGATTTTCAATTAACGCAGACATTTCAAACCGTCACAGTATCTGAACGGAGCACAGCACGAACCTCTCACTAGCACGGCTAGATGCCGACTGAGCTGCGCAACGGTCTGACCCCAAGATGGCCGCGCTAGCCCCGCCCCTAGCGGAAACAGACGAAAACGTAATCTACTTTCTGGATAGCCCTCGTATTATTATTATTATTATTATTATTATTATTATTATTATTATTATTATTATTATTATTATTATTATTATTATTATTATTATTATTATTATTATTATTATTATTATTATTATTATTATTATTATTATTATTATTATTATTATTATTATTATTATTATTATTATTATTATTATTATTATTATTATTATTATTATTATTATTATTATTATTATTATTATTATTATTATTATTATTATTATTATTATTATTATTATTATTATTATTATTATTATTATTATTATTATTATTATTATTATTATTATTATTATTATTATTATTATTATTATTATTATTATTATTATTATTATTATTATTATTATTATTATTATTATTATTATTATTATTATTATTATTATTATTATTATTATTATTATTATTATTATTATTATTATTATTATTATTATTATTATTATTATTATTATTATTATTATTATTATTATTATTATTATTATTATTATTATTACTACTACTATTACTATTATTATTATGTAATTTATGCCCACCAACGTTGTGTCATATCGGACGATGAATGAAATGGGTGAAATGATGCTCAAATGAGTCAGGGGTCCATGGAGCTTAGAGTTACCCGACATTCGTCTATCAGGTTAAGGGAAAACCACGGAAAAAACCTTATCCAGGTAACTCACCCTGACCGAGATTCGAACTCGGGACCTCTTTAACGTGAAACAGACACGCTACCGTCTACGCTAACGAGACGGGCGCTTGGAGGTTGCTACTTGCTACGCTTCCGGGAGGCTTGGGGGTGGTTACCTGCTAGACTTACTTGGGTACGAGAGGCTTCGGTCCTGCACCCAGCCGAACAGCCCGGGTTCGATCCCAGACGACCGGAAAGTGAGATTTGTGGTGGACAACAGGATACTGGGGCGGGTTTTCTCCGGGATCTCCTGTTTCCCCACCATCCCATTCTACCGGTGCTCCATCTTCATTTCATTTTAATTACATGTAGTACAAGCTGGCATTAAATACTACATATTTATTCATTCCACCACCCTGCGCTATGTCTTGGGGCGGATGTCGTGCAGAGGTTCCATTCCAAGCTTAATGTAATGGTCATATAGGCGGGCTGCTCTTGTAAAACCGAAGAGAACTTGGCCTATCCGAGGCCACTCGTAGAAGACTGCACCTGTCACAATAGAGAAGAACTTTGTTATCCACACTGCATAGGGGGAAAGGGGAAGCGAAAAGAGGAAATTCGTTGCAGAAGTGCAATAATCCGAACATTCACCTTGCGAATCAGGAAAACCACAAAAAGCCCATGGTCATTCAAGGGAAAAGATTCGGGGACCTCCCAAATACGAGCCTTAGGCACTACAACTCAGCCACCTCTTCAATTGTCACCTTAAGTCTAGATTGCCTAGTAATGAAGAACGAAGTGATCAACAAGCTGTGATGAGTTCTCATAACACTTCCTTTAGTCCCTGTTATAGAAAAGCTATTTATACAGCAGCTTATCCTTGTATTTCATGCTATTTCTCTAGATAAGATGAATTTACTTGGCGCCTGCACACCAGTTAAGGGAAATGGATACGAAAACGCCATAGGACTCTGCTTGGTGTCTGGTCTAGTAGTGTTCAAGAACCAAAATCATACGATTTGACAGTAGAAATATGTGTGAAAGATGAGAAGGAAACGCAATGAAAGAAAATTGTGGTGCAAGATAAACCCCACCAGTGTTCCCCTCCGACCAGGAAATACCACGAGAAATCCAACTTCAGAGTGATACAACTTTCAGTCCACAGAAATAGAATCTAGGAGCTTCACACGTTTCGGCCGGTTTAGTGCAAATCGACTTGTACATCAGAAGTCCACGTGTTCTACAATCTCCGCTTTGCTGCACTGACAAACATGCAGATTATATAGTTTCACAGTCCACGTGTTTTATACAAAGACCAGTTGTTGGGTGTTTCAGCAAATTGATGTACATCTGGCTGAAGTATTTCAAACGTTCAATGTGCTGTGTTCATAACAAAAATATACTAACCCGTTACATTAACATGACTGTCTCTACTCACTTCTCTACGAACTATTCTACATACACTACTTGTAAATACAAATCAACTGGCATATTTCGTTATAAACATAATGAGAATACAGAGATCATGGCTGGCCCCGTAGCCCAGTTGATAGAGTACCTGCCTGCCGTGCCAGGGGTCCCAAGTTCGATTCCCGGTGGTGGGGGTGGGGATTTTTTATCCGACCAAGATAATTCATCTTCCCCAGAGTCTAAAAGTATGAATGAGAGTGCGAATGTGTGGTGATCTAATGATTAAAACCCAACGAATACGAGTTAACACCTTCCATTAGTTCCAAAGGAGAATGGCCGTCGATATGACCATTGCAGTTAAAGGCGGTGAAAAACAAAAAATAATACAGGGATCTAAAGTGACAGTCAGATGTTTAAACATCTGGTCGCGCTCTTATTACTTCAAATTCCATGCTCTTTGAATGGCCACGAGAAAAAGGCGAATGTGGCTTATTATTTGAAAGGAGTAAAGTTTTCGAAAGTTCAAACCAGTAACAAAAAGTAGATAGGAAATCGTTAACTGCACAAAAAATTGCCTTTCATTTATTTATTTGAGGCTTCGTAAATAGCTCCATCAGAAAGAGGTCCTCCAACGTGAACCTCATATCGGACGATGAATGAAACTATGTCCATAGGAGTCCATGATCAACAGAGCTTAGAGTTATCATTCATCTTTCCAATTTTAAGTCATCGGACGATGAATGAAAATATAGTCAAGGCCCATAGAGCTTAAAGTTACCAGACATTCATCTTTCAGAATAAGTATGGGAAAACCTCCAATTTTAAGTCATATAGGACGATGAATGAACAGATAAACAAATGACGCCAGGGTCTATAGAGCTTAGCTACCATTCATCTTTCATAATAAGGGAAAACCTCCAACGTTAACTCATACAAGACGATGATGAAACATTTTTTTAGATTCGTTTTTACTATGTATATTCCAAAATTTTACAATTTACAACTTTTGGCTACATTTATTTGTCTTTACCTTGTTGCTACCTTGGCTTGCATGACACCCTGGTCTTCTGCTCTGCCAGGTAGCTCTTAACCTCCATGCCTTCTGGTTACTTAATTAGTCTCATTCTTCCCCCTCATCTTCATTTCTTATATTCTTTACATTTCTTGCCCATTTTTCTTATACTTTCTGCAAGAACTCACCAATACTTCTTAACTTCTTTTCCTCCCTGCCCGTTTACATTTTTATAGCTACTATCCTATTCTCTACTTTCTCCCATTTTTCCTCTCAAACATGTTTCCTCCATATTGCAACATCCCTGCATTCTTTTAGATAGTGTTCTATGCTTTTTCCTCCACACAATTCACAAATTCCCTTTTCCCTACCTCTTATCCCTCTTAAATATATTGTTCCTGTTTTCATCCAAGCTAAACCTTCTCTCTCTTGCCTATTGCAGTAATCTACATATGCTTCTCGTCCCCAATTTGTTTTTATTTTTCTGTAAAATTGAAACATTTTCATATTTTCTAGACTTCTCCATATTTCCTGTGTTTCTATATCTTCTATTCTGCATTTTAGCAATTTACCCACATCGCTTGTATGCCTTTCCTCTAATCTCCAAGTATCTCCCATTCCTATTTTTTCCATAATTTCTCCTATCTCTGCCCACCAACTATTTGAGTTCACTAATGTTTTTTGCTGTCTCATGGATAATTTCCTAATTTCCCCTTCAAACAACTATACTAAAATTTTATTACTCTTTCCATTATTATTCCATTTCTTCTCTTTGAGTTACCAGACATTCATTTTTAAGGATAAGGGAAAACCTCCAGCGTTAAGTCATATCAGACGATGAATGAAATGATGTTCAAATGAATACAGGGTCCATAGAGCTTGAAGTTACCAGACATTCATCTTTCAGAATAAGGGAAAACCTCCAATTTTAAATCATATCGGACGATGAATGGACAGATAATCAAATGAGGTCAGGGTCTATAGAGCTTAGAGTTACCAGACGTCCATCTTCCAGGATAAGGGAAAACCTTCAACGTTAAGTCATATCGGTCCATGAATGAAATGATGTGGAAATGAGTCCAGGATCCATAGAGCTTAGAGTTACATGATATTCATCTTTAAGGATAAGGTAAAACCCGGGGAAAAAAGGCTTATCCAGGTATCCTGCCCTGATCGAGGCACGCTCTCTGATGTACAATCCTAACTTATGTGGACTAGAACACCCTAGAAAGAGGATATTCTGTAAATCAAACATATATGATCCATCTATGGGTGTACTTCGGTATAAAGTGTCAATTGATAATACAGTCGCACAAAAAAATAATTTGAACTTGAATACTTAATGTTCATGCAAAAGGAATCTAAACACAGGTACAATAAAATCAGTCTTAACTGAAATGGCAGGAGGACAGAAAGACTAAATGATGTATAGAAACAATCTAATGAACACAGTTGCATGACTTTCTCCAGTCACTCTTTTAATACAACTTTTGTTTCTTACAATTATTCTTCTAGAAAGTTGTTATTACACTTATATAAATGGTTTTATTATATATTTCTCTCTACGTACAGTCGGAATATGAAAATACAGTAGGATTAACTGATATTCATATATTTTGAGAAGGGATTCCTATGCGTTGCCTTGGAAATTTCGCGCAGTTTGCATAGCCCGTTGTGAAAAGTCGGTTTATTTTAACAATCAGACTATGTAACAAGGAGAGTATCTCGTTAATGGATTCACTCCAACAAAAAGCAGTGACGTAAATTGCGTATTTTAACGTGAAAATTAACTGTTCTTGCACACTGGCCATGTCTCGGCTAAAGTATGAAAAGATAGAGCCAGACTGAAAACTTCAATGCCATAGCCAGGATTTGAACCACGGATTTTCTGGTCTCCGTCCAGCCGCTCTAACCATTGAGCTATTATGGCCAACGTGCCGATCTGACATTAAATTCTACAACTGACTCGTGTTTTTCCCGGTAAACCACTAGGAGTTCTTATAAACACATGAGACAACTACCTCAATGGCGACTTACTATGCTGTAAGTACTTTAAGGCCCGGGCTTTATAGTTAACCACTATTAGGTCAATTAATGGAAATTAATTATTCTTTCACACTGGCCGTGTGTAGGACGGCAACCAGAAAATCCGTGGTTCAAATCCCGGTTACCGCACTGAATTTTTCAGTCTATCTTTCTATACTTCTATATTGAAAATGACTAATTAAATATATGGGCAGTCTGTGCTGTAACAGAAATCGTTTCAATATTTTAACCGAACGTTCAGGCACGCACTAACCATTTTCAGTAAATGACACCGTCAGCGCTAAGTCTGCTAAACTGGACGTAAGATAATTAGAAACAAAAGTCTGGATAGATGCTGTGGTGCTCCAGACACCATGTAGGTCAATTTGGATCATCGCGGTGCATCTCGGGCATTCCGTACATATTTAGTTAATTAGTATTGACCAGTCCAATTCACAGACCAATCATGGTCTATCATCTTTAGCAATACCACAACTCTGCTAATTTCTAGCTATTTCAATTGAGGTTAACGAATAATTGTCGTAGTAGTGCCACGACTATATTCAAAATCATCGATACATTCTCGAGTCACTAAGTAATCACCTCTATTAAAATATTTGACTATCCCTTAAGCCATGTTCCCATATTCCCTTGCAGCTACAAGTAAATAAATAATGAAACCATTTAAAAATATTTATCTCCATTAATGTTAACAATATTGAGATTATATGGCTAGGTTCGGAAGGAAGGTCTTAACACCTCGTAATAATATCTACTGCAGGGGAAGACAGGTAGTGGCGGTGTGACGTCAGCTCTGTAAGCTCTCACCGCAAAATATGCTCCCGAACGAAAGACAGGTTAGCGTGTGACGTCACCGCACTGATTACTGCTGTCGAAGGGGAAGGAATAGTTTGATGTGTGCGGGTAGGAAAGACAGGAAGGGAGCGGATCCGTCCCCTTCAGCTGCCGAGGTGCGGGCTGCTGCGGACCCCTAGCACTCGTGGTACCTCTGACGTTACTAGAGGAACTTCGGGCCGAACATTCGAACCCCTCCCTGATAGGGAGTTGTTCGGATTGGGTTGGACTCGAGTGGGCAGTGGTTCCCGATACCCGTGGGAGATCGGGTACGTCTCCGGACGGGGTTGAGGGAAGCCATTAATATTCCCGCGTACTAACCAGCATAGCTAGCAGAAGGTGTGCTAGATAACCAGGCGGCCCCACCGAGGTCATATCGGTAGCCTTCCCATTTTGGACTTGGCGCGCCTAAGTGGCGTATCCACTTCCATCCCGTCTTGAGTCCTCAGGACCAGATGGGAGGGGGGCTTGTTAGTCTCTAGATCTTGTCCTATGGAAAGCCCCATGGAGGCCCTTTTTGGGACAGCTCGGTAGCTCCCTGGTCGAAGGAGGCCCGGGTCCTTAGTCCTACGGGTCCAGGACTAATGGAGGTACAACCTCTGGCATTAACGGTGTTAATAAAATGTACATCTTATGTGTTGTAATTTTAATGCTGACTGCTTTAATTACACATTCAGTCACATTTTGGCTCTGTGTTATGAGAAAGTATATAAAACTTCAACTCGTATTCTATCTGAAGGTCAGGCATGTTATAAAGTAAATAAAATAAAACATTAAGTAATTTTCTCTGCAAATTAGAGGAGACCCATTCAGAACAGAATTACGTGGACATTTTCAGACACTTTCTGTTTCGTTTTCTTTAACCAGTTTATCAATGTCAGGATGTAATGTCTAGGAAATTTGTAATTGAAGGCTGCATGTTAGATTGCGAGGTACTTCGGGGTTTGGACTTAGCTAATTTAATAACAGAAAAAAAAAATGTTCGCACACATGTCGAGCCACACATTTACAATGTCTGTGCGGCAAGTAAATACAACCTCGGAAATCTGGTTTGGAGGACATTCTTGTAAAAATCAGCCAAGTCTTACTTGTGTGTATATTTGTCCTTCAAGAAATCGTCACATTGTAAACTTAACACTTCCATTAGGCACGTTTTAGCTACATTGTTGTCATCGAGTGTGCTACACCTGACTGAACCCTCAGATTCTGTACTCACATCGCCATTTATATAGGCAACTTGGTACTACACGGCTCTTGCCTGACGTCACACGCAGTGGAGGCCTCGCTCCCGGCTGAAATACGTCACAACTCACGAAGCTGTCCTCCTCTGATCTACTGTGTCTATACCTTTAACGAATGCACCCCTGGGAGGGAGGGGTAAAGTGAGATGATACTAAGAGTGGTGAAAGGTGTGCAGAGAGCAGGGTCTCTAACAATTATACATTTAAAATCCTCAGTGGCTGCTCGTACAAAGAGCTCCTCTCCCGTCTCAGAGCTTCACATCTCAGAGAGAGGGTCAGGACTCAGACACCTAATCCTAGAATTTACAGAAAGAAAACTCCCTGCTGTCAAAACTCCTACCAACCTTACAGCCCTGAAAACTCAACCAGGACAAAAGTTGAACTGAAATGTGGAACAGGAAATTCGGGGGATGTACTTATAATTAAACATCAGGTGAAACCTCTGAAAAAAAAGCATGGTTCAATAAATTTAACAAGGGGAAACGAACCCACGTCCCTATAAATACGAGCCACCATCTAGCCATCCCTCTCGGTATACTCTAAGAGTAGTTTATTGAAAAATGGGTAGAGAAGGTCATGCGAATGTAATATTTTTTAACAGGTGCATATTCGCGAACATATCCCCTACCCCGCTGATGATACGTTTCTCATTGCGCTCGACAAGTTCATCACGCTGGCGTCTTTAATTCAGCCTGCACAATAATTAGTGAAAGTGCTAAAGAATCAAAAGTTGCTAAAACAAAAGAAAAACCTCTAAAAATAAAAAAGAGAGAAAGCCTTAATCTAGAAGAAAAGCATCTCGCAAAAAGGAGAAATGTTAATGTGAAACATAACACAGCTCTTCGTTACGTTGGTTTAAGTGATAGTGCCAGAGATGAGGGACCCTCATTTACGAGGGCTGTTCAATAAAGAATAATCAGAAATTTTATGGGTATAATTTTGGGCACTAAAATTCAATCTTATTATATTCTGTTAGCTTAATACGAAACAAACACGCAGTAGTAGTTTCATTGTTGGTACTCCTGGTTCCCGCCTGTGAGAACAAGGTAAGTTCAGGCATGTTCAGTATCGGCTGCCGCTGCAATGGAGGTAACATTCAAGGAACAATATGCGGCTTTGAAATTCTGTTTTCGTCTCAACAAATCTTCAGTTGAGGCATACACAAAGTTACAAGAGGCCTATGGAGAGTCTGTTCTTCCCTACAGCACAGCTTGAAGGTGTTTTAAAATGTTTAAAGAGCGGAGACAATCAATTTCAGGTGGATTCGGTGCTGCAGTTACTGCTCTTACGGAAGAAAACATCAACAATGCTGCTGCCATTGTGAGAGAGCATCGACGATCACTTTCTGAAATACTGAACATTTTACTGGGAGCCACCCACACGTTGGTGACAGAAACATTACATATGAGATGTGTCTGTGCGCGATGGGCTCCAAGACTGTTGATCCCCGAATAAAATGGCATTCGCATACAGGCCTGCATGCAGTTAAAGTTGATGTTAGAGGAAGATCCGGACCTTTTTTTATTTATTTATATATATATATATATATATATATATATATATATATATATATATTTGTAATTTACGTCCTCCAACGTTAAGTCATAGCGGCCGATGAATGGAATGGGAGAAATGATGCTCGAATGAGTCCAGGGTCCATAGAGCTTAGAGTAACCCGACATTTCCTTAACCAGAAAACTCGCCCTGATCGAGATTTGAACTCGGGACCTCTTAAACGTGAGGCAGACATGCTACCACCACGCTACCGAGGCGGGCTAGAAGATCCGGACTTTCCTTCAAACGTAATCACTGCTGATGAAACTTGGCTACATCATTTTTATCCTGAGAGCAAACAGCAAAGCTCATTGTGTACCTGCACACACATCAGTACCTGGACAATACTACAGGGATGTCCTGAAAACATTGCAAGTCCATATCAGGCGCAAAAGACCACATTTCTGTGAAGCAGGCTGGATGCTGCACCACGATAATGCGCGGCCGTACATTGCCAATGTTGTTACTGAATATCTTGCAAAAATCAACGTGAAGTGTATCCCTCACCTTCCCTATAGTCCGGATGTAGCCCCGTGTGACTTTTTTCTATTCCCTAACTTGAAGAAACGCCTTCGTGGGAGACATTATCCATCATCAGAAGCAGTGGTGAAGGCTGCGGATGCGATTTTGAAGGATCTCTCAAAAAATGGTTTCCAGCATGTTTTTGAAGTCTGGCAGAAACGCTGGGTCAAGTGCATCGCATTCAGGGGAGACTACTTTGAGAAGGACTATCAAAATTATGAGGATGAATAAAGGTACATTGTCAAAAAGAAAGAAAAATCATTCTTTATTGAACAGCCCTCGTAATATAGCTGATATCAGTGTCTATTACTCGTACTATTAATATATCTACTTCGAAAAAACTCATAAGTTTAGTTATGGAAAATAATCACATTTCAACTCAACTATATTTGAGCAACACAACTCGAAACCGTAGAGTCGCGTAAATTTGTCAACATGACCAGAAAGGCTATTACATGTGTTATATCGGTGTTCTAATTTAATTAATCTCTGTAGTGCGACTTATCATGGTCCTCAAAATAGCTGTTTACCGCAACAATGACCTCCTCATTGCTGTGAAATCTTCGTCCACCGAGAAATATTTTGAGGTTCGGGAGCAGGTAGAAGTCACTGAGTGCTGGATCTAGCGAATAATGTGGATATTCAAGCAATTCAAAATTTAATTCGCACATTTTTCCCATTGCAATGGTTGAACATCGACCAGAGCATTATCGCGAAGAAACAATTTTCTTTTCCTTTGCCAAATAAACAGTTTTTCTTTTCACCTCATCACTCAATCGTTGCAGTAAACTTGCGTAAGCAGTGATACTTTTACCCTTTTCCAAGCAATCAGTAAATATAATTCCCTATGCATTTTAGAAAACACTCGCCATAACCTTGTTAGCTAACAAAATTGACTAAGTTAATTGGTGTCAATTGATTATTTCTTCAGACTAGCCGTATATAGGCTAAGGTTTTGGATTAGTAGAGTCAACTTGAATAATTCAATGTCATGGCCGTGATTTTTACCATGGATCTACTGGTTTCCTTCCTTTCGCTCCTGCCCATTCAGCTACCATGGCCAACGTGCCGTCATGACACTAAATTCTCCATTTGACTCATATTTTCCAGGTAAACCACTAGGGGAATTCTTCAAGTTGACTCTATCAATTCAAAACCTTAGGCTATATACGGCTGGTGTGAGGAAATGATCAATTGACACTAATTAACTTAATAATAAGAGTTAAATGATGAGGCCTGAGACTCAAGTACTTACAATAGTAAGTGGCCACAAACGGTGCATCTCGAATGCGAGAGCCCCTAGTGGATTACCGGGAAAATATATTACTCAGTTGGAGAATTTAGTGTCATGACGGCAGATTGGCTATGGTAGCTCAATGGGTAGGAGCGACTGGACGGAAACCAGTAGATCCATGGTTAAAATCCCGGCCATGGCATTGCATTGTTTAAGTTGACTATCAATCCAAAATTTACTTTTGCTATTTTTGGAGTTGGTTCACCTAACGCAATCCTGCCCGCCTCAGTAGCGTGGTGGTAGCGTATCTGCCTCATGTTCAAGAGGTCCCGAGTTCGAATCACGTTCAGGATGAGTTACCTGGATAAGGTTTTTTCCAAGGTTTTCCATTATTCGGAAAGGTGAATGTCGGGTAACTCTAAGCTCTAGGCCCCCTGGACTCATTTCAGCATCATTTCACTCATTTAATTCATCGTCCGACATGACTTGACGTAGGAGGACGTACTGTCCTGCAGAGTCGAGTACGTCTCCGTGGCCTGAGACGCAGGGGGGTTGGCGAAGGTTCCCACACCATCCCTGGATAGGTTTATGACACCCCATGTCAGTACAGTTGCAGACCATTCAAAAACATTCTGACGGCTTCTACTTTTGTGAATGAATCTTCTCGGTTTTAGTGTACAGCGTTAATGGGGCGTATGTTTTTTAACGGTTCTGCTCCTTGTGTAGCAGACGATCCTTGGCGCACACACATTCGCTGTCCTTGTCCACTGTGTAAGGTTAGCACATACCTTTCAGGGACCTTGTTTGCCTTGCTGGACAGTACATTAGTGAAAAAAATAAAAGAAACCAGTCAAAACAGTGGATTGCGCCAGCTGAACCAACTCCAAAAGTGTCAAAGTAAATTTTGTCAGCTGAAAAGGTAATGGCGAAACTTTTCTGTGATGCGCAGAGAATTATTTTTATTGATTACTTGGAAAGGCGTCAAAGTATCACTGGTGGCTGCTACGGAAGCTTACTGCAACGTTTGAGTGATGAGCTGAAAAGAAAAAGAGCTAATTTGGCAAAGAAAAATCTTATTTCTTCACAATAGTATTCTGACATCGTTTAGTGACCGCAATGGGAAAAATGTGCTAAATAAAGTTCGAATTGCTTGAGCATCCACCTTATGCGCCAGATCTAGCACCCAGTGACTATCGCCTGTTCCTGAACCTCAAAAAGTTTCTTGGGGGACGAAGATTTCACAGCAACGAGGTCATTGACGTGGTAAAGGACCATGATAAATCACACTACAGTGGTTTTATTAAATTAGAACATCGATATGACAAATGTATTAGCCTTTCTAGAGATCATGTTGAGAAATAAAGAAGAAAAATGTTTCTTATTTTGAGGTCCGGGAGTTATCAGCCGATCCTCATAAAATGATAGTGGGTAGAGAAAATTATATGAATGTAACACTTGAAATCAAATTTGTTGCCCATTAGACGGTGGAATGCAGCTCTGAAGTTCGCAGACAGGTGTAGGAACTATAAGAAATAAAATACACTTTAGGTATAGGTGTGCATTTGCAGGAACTGTTAGGTTGCCTACGGAACGCATACGTCTTGCTTAAGGGAAACTGAATGTTGCCTCGATAATAATCAATATTTCTATAATACTGATCTTGGAGACAAATAACTTCAATCTCCAGGAGCTTACAGCAACAACAGGTTCGAAAATTGACGTATAAATCTGGCTTAGGGGCGGAACGCTCGGCTCCAACCGTGCGTAAAATTAGCGGACGGGGTGTCAAACTAAATGTCTCGTAAAGCGAAAACCCTATCCGTTTCAGTCTCTTATTCTTGTTCACTTTCTAGCCTACTGTGTCTTACCCAGAAAGAAAATATCTGGATGGGCTATTGCTATATTTCTTCAGTGACTGGGCTTCAAACAAACAAATCTACAGAATGGGTAACGTCTGGGGAGAGAGGAAGGCATACGTAGCTCACATGTTTTTGAAAAGAAGTGAGGACTATGGTGGAAAGTATAGAAAAATATAAAATACTATCTTTCAAACAAAATTGCATTTTAGGTAGTGCTGTAGATGGATCCAAATTTTAATCGACTATGTTATTTTAATCGATTAATCTATCGATTAATCGAGATATTATCTGTTCGATAATTAAGTGTAATGATTATGTAAAGTACTTTAATACTCAGTATATTTAACTATTTGTGAAACTTTTAAATATTTAGATTCAAAATTTGTGTTTGCATTAAGTGCATATACTTTATTATATGTAATATTTTTAGCCCTTCATCCGAAACAATACTAATAGGTCATCTATCCTTTACCATCTACTTTACGATTTTATTTGTTAATTCAGCTTCTTTGATTGAAGAAATCGGTTCGGCTATGAAATTATTTAGATTGGACTGCGATTCTCAAGGAACAGTTTGACATGATTCGTTAGCATTTTGAAATGGATGGGTGTGATTCAAATGATAATTCAAACTACTAGCACTATCACTATAACTAAATGATTTCCCACACATTTTGCAAAACACTTTTTTTTTTCTGTCAGACACTTTACCAGATTCATTTAGCTTGATGGCAAAATTTCCACCCAGTTTCCCTTGCAAATTTTCGTGTGCCATAATTTAAATTCCACTCAGCACAAAACGTTTTTCTGCAGTTTACAGCAATGTTACACCACCAGCAGCCCTGAGAAGAGGGATCAGCTATTGTTTCCATAGCTGCGTAATCGAAGTGTTCGGTTCAAGGTTGTACAGCTCAGTTTATGCTAGCAAGCGATAAATAATCAGTTGTATACGATATGTTGTCACACACAAGATGTAAGGAAAGAAACCTCTCTGTCAGCATCTGTATGTAGTTATATACCTCTTATAATATTTCACAACAGAAGTGTTATTTAGACTCTCTCGGGGTTCAGAGCGATTTCTTTTAACTATCAGGAGTTATATTATCTCAAAGTTCAAAGAACATTACGTGTCTAGTGAAAGTTTGATGCGTTGGAAAGGCTGTTTACGTTGGAAGCAATACATCAAAACAAAGAGGGCCAAATTTGGCTAAAACAGTTTTGATTAATATTTATTGTAATAGATTAATTTTAATCGACTCGACTATTCGATTAAAAATTTTTAATCTTTAATGTAAAATAAAGAATTAATCGATTAATCGTTTCGGTTAACCGATTAAATCATGCAGTACAACTAATTAGATTATCAGGCAAAGAACTTAATGAAATTTGTGAACAATTTATAATACAATAATATGAAAGTTTCTTTCATGAAAACAAAGGTAATGGCATTCACAAGGAAAGTAGCAATTACGACAGAAATAGTTGAAAATAGCTGTTACAGGTGAGCCATTTTAAATACTTGAGAAGTGATAAGGAATATGATGTGGGCAGTAAAATATGCAAATTTCAAAGATTTCGTGGTACAATAATAGCACATTTAGAAACAATGTACGTAAGGAAACAAAATTAAAGATTAACAAAGTTGTGAAAGTGAGGCTTGGACACTAACTTAAAAGAAACAAATACAGGCTTTAGAAATGCGATGGGATGTACGAAGAAATAAAATTACAAAGGAAGGTAGTTTTAATATAATTGAAATATTAAAATATTTCAAACAAAAGTGGAAAAACTTACAAACAAACTTGCTAAAAATAATGCAGTATTATCCTAAAGGAAGGAGATCGGTGGATAGACCGAGGTAACGATTTGTAGACAACTTAAGTTGGAACTGGCATCTGATTGGCTATGTCCTCGCAAAGAAGGGCATAAAATATGATTTACCAGACATCGGAGCCCGTACACCTTTAAAGGTATATGAAGTTAACGAGTCTTGCGGTATAGAACTGCTGACGTCAGTCTCGGGGACAACGCGTAGCTTTAGTTTCATTACATCTACTGCTCTCCACACAGGTGGACCTGCCTTCCAGGGAGTGCAAGGTGCTGGGCATAGTGTGTTAATAGCATTACTTTCACAACAATTATTGGACAACCTCCATTTTATAAATCAACAACCATTATGCAACTTGAAAAAGCTGTCTAAAAGAGTCGAGGAGGTGTCTGCAAAAATTGTCTTATTATAGGAGTAAACGATAATCAAATGTTTTAAGATCTGGTCTATATGTGATGACTTTGATATTCCATTGTTTTTGCATAGCCAAGGCAGGAAGAAATGAATAACGACTTTCTACTTGTGAAAAGTGAAGGTATCTAAACATTTTAACCAATAGTTGTGGAATAGTTCCACAATGTTATTAGATCAATGTTATTTGATCTACATTTTTATACAGTAAGAGGTTGTCTATCTCTTACAGTTTATCAGTAATACGAAAGTCATCCAGAATGGAGAGAACTTCTGAGGACACTCCCTAAAATTTAAGATACACGCTTCCTTTGTAGTGAAAGTATCTTAAATATACGGTGTTTTAATCAAAATCGTAAGCCATTTTGAGGAAAAACACATATTTTCAAACTCCTTCCCTGAAAGGAGTAGTTTGGGTTTTGGGATTTGTTTGAAAATCTCCGCGTGGTATCCTTGGAAGCTGTAGAACTTAAATACTAAGTTTTTTATTAACCCCCTTATCATTTTAATTATACTCTTTACACACGTTTACACACACTGACGTTTCTACATATGTTTTTTATTTGTAAAATATTTATTTTCTTTCTACTATGGACATTTTGATGAAATATAATGCTTCGTCCATTTACTTTAACTACAAAGTAGACAATGTAAAATATGTTTAAAATAGAAGCACTGTCCCTACATTGATAAAACTATAATTAATAATACAATCAACTGTAATATATACGAGTAATTAAAAAAGAAATTCTGATTTAGAAAACTTCACTGAAGCTAAAACGTCATTTCTTTAACAAATTTTGTCATGTGGTCTCATTTTAAGCCAATGCATCTGTGCAATTGCATGAAAGTCTGGGAAAAATGTAAAAAGCGATTTTCTCTGTATTTATACATAATACTTTTGACGATTTTGATTTACTATCACCGGCAACTTTTGTCACACTGTGCGGTGTGTGAAAAGCTGAGTACAATATTGCAATGAGCATTCCAATTTTAATTTACGTTTTTTCAAAAACCTTGTTCCATATTTTTCCATTACTTAAAACGTTAAATGCCTAACCCATCACTTCTACTTTTCAGTAAAGCTTTATGAATTGTTATTTATGAGACTGAAGTAGCCATTTTAAATATTATGAGTAAATTACAACAATTTGTGACAAACCTCACTTATCTGTTTTTAAATGACAGCCTCTGTGATGGACACATCATGAAATTGGAGAATTCGTCAGTTAAAAACAGATTAGAAGTGTTTTTTTTTTTTTTTTTTTTTTTTTTTTTTACAAATTGTTCTAATTTGTTTGTAATATTTGTATTGCTTCACTATCAGTGTCCTAATTTCTTTTAAAAAAGACATTTTAAATTTTGTAATTACATTATTTATATTAAATAATTTTCATAGTCTGATATTAATAAGTACCAAAATGTAAGCAGTTTAACCTTTCCCTTCCAGCATATTTTTACTTGAATTAAAAAAGAAAAACTCTAATATGGAGTTATTTATAATATTCTGTTAAAGGTTATTAATACCTCAGTAGGATTTCAAAGATCTTAAGATGCGGATGCATTTGTAAGTAACACAAATAAATTAGCCCACCTCTGTAGCGTAGATGGTAGCGTGCCTGCTTCACGTTCAAGAGGTCCCGAGTTCGAATCTCGGTCAGGTTGAGTTATCTGGATAAGGTTTTTCCGGGGTTTTCCCTTATCCTGAAACACGTTGTCAGGTAATTCTAAGCTCCATGGACCCCGGACTAATTGGTGCACTGTCACCCATATCATTCATCGTTCGATAAGACTAAATGTTGGAGGACGTAAATGAAAAAAAAATGAAAAAAATTTAAAAAAAAAAAACTCTGGTAATTACGTAAAATATGAAGCTATTAACAGTGAAACAAACAAATAGGTATATACAAATATAACAATTTGTAACTTAAAACTTCACTTATCTTATAAGAAAAGATGATGCTTTTCTTATAAATTGTCCGGGATCGCGATTTCATGTAAAACTTTTACACATCCTCAGCCGGAAACAACAAAGCTGTCGTCATCGTTACGAACGTTATATGTTGATATGTTCTTGTTAGTACCACCAAAATCTGAAAGTAAAACAAATTTAAAAAAAAGAATCGACTGCCGGTATTTCAAAATTCATTACGCTATGTTTGTTTATTAAAATAAATATATTTTCCCAAACCATTAAATCTATCGGACCATTTAATTGTTTTAATAATTTAACTTCAGGATTTATTTCATGGTTAAATGACCAAAAATGATCTGCTACGGCCGATTTATCAGTTTGTTTATACTTAATGTTAAGAAAATATTCTTTCGTTCTGGTTTATAAATTACGCCTTGTCTTTCCAATATAAACTTTATGACAATCGAAACAATTAAACTGATAAATACCAGATCATTTTATTATTAGGAATTTTATCTTTTTTAGAGAAATGCAGTAAATTGTTTATACTATATATGTTTTGAGGAACTAAAGTTACATCAAATTCTTTAAAAAAAGTTTGAAAATGGTTACTAACCCAAGGATGGTAATTAAATCTTTTAAAATTATAATCGTCTTTTATTTTTTAAATGTAGAAATATCATTAACGGTTTTTATATTTGAATTTTTCAATTTTTATTTATAAAGTCGTTATTAAAACCATTAATTAAAGCAGTATTTATCACGTTGTAGAACTTTCACTTCAATCAAATGTTAACTGTGGGATTTTAGGTTTCTCACATGACCTTAAACACAAACCGTCCTGTTGCCACTTATATCACGAAACGCCCTACTAAACGGTGTTAGAAATCCAGGAACAATCAAAACACGGTAGGGGCGACCTTTGTTGGGCTTCAACAGGTGCTGCTTTGCTGTGAATGGACGAAAGAATGCACCAACATATTTTCATTCGTACCGAAACGTGACCAACAATTCCCACATTTTGCCGTGAAATACCCACAATGAGCAGGCATGGGAAGACATGTGTTTACAAACGACTGAAATAAGCCTCATAAATACTTCGTCATGGTATTTCAAAACCGAACAGAGAGCATTGAAATGACCTGTAAACGGCGTTCTCTGTCCGTTATTACAATTCTCAAATTATTGTAGTTTATTACTTTATCTGATATGTTCCTAATAAGCACGGGAAATAATTTCATTCCACACAAATTCGATATAGAGATGTCACCAAAATATATTATCCAGGAAACGTGAATCACAAAAAAGTTGAAGAAGGGTGTGTCTGTCTGTGTTTTTTTTTTCCCTTTATTCATCCACATGTTCCATTACATTTGTAATATTACGTGTTCTGGTTTGATTTTATTCTAGAGTGTGTGTCTGTGTATGTCAGTGTGTGTCTGTGTCTCTGTGTGTCTGTATGTGTGTGTTTGTGTGTGTCTGTGTGTGTGTCTGTGTGCCTTTCTGTGTGTCTCTGTGTCTGTGTGTGTTTGTGTGTGTCTGTGTGTGTCTGTGTGTGTCTGTGTGTGTCTGTGTATGTGTCTGTGTGTGTATGTGTCTGTGTGTGTATGTGTCTGTGTGTGTCTCTGTGTCTGTGTGTGCGTCTGTGTCTCTGTGCGTGTCTGTGTGTGTGCGTCTGTGTGTGTGTGTGTGTGTGTGTGTGTGTGTGTGTGTGTGTGTGTGTGTGTGTGTGTGTGTGTGTGTGTGTGTCAGTTCAGTCCCTTATGCCACAGAAAGATCAAGAACCCCAATCTACGCTTTAATGGAAAATTTTCCATTTACTTTATTTTATCAAAATGTATTTATTTTAGTGCTGTAGATAGATCAAAACTTTTAATCCATTGCATGTTACTTTAATCGATTAATCTGTCGAAAATTAGGTGTAAGGATTATATAAAGTAATTTAATTCTCTGTATATTTAATTATTCATGAAACTTCTAAATATCTAGATTCAAAATTTGGTTTGCATCAAATGTACATGGTTTATATATGTATTGAATTATATCTACAATATTTTTGTAAGTAATTATTTATTTACGTATTATATCAATATCTAGTAAGATTGAGGAGACTGACATGTCACTTTACAAAATACTTATTTTTTCTGTCAGACACTTTACCAGATTCATTTAGCTTAAAGCCAAAATGGACACCCAGTTTCCCTCGCAAATTTTTGTATGCCATAATTTTAATTCCTCTCAGCACAAAACGTTTTTCCTTATTTTAGCTTTTTAACACAAAATTTCCACTCACTGTCACGAACTCATAAACGTTACTGGCTTACTACAGTTTACAGCAAAGTTACACCACCACCAGCCCTGAGAAAAGTGATCAGCTATTGTTTTCATAGCTGCGTAAGCGAAGTGTTCGGTTCAAGGTTGTACAGTTCAGTTTATGCTAGCAAGCGATAAATAATCAGTTGTATACGATATGTTGTCACACACAAGTTGTAAGGAAAGAAACCTCTCTGTCAGCATCTGTATGTAGTTATGTACCTCTTAGAATATTTCACAACAGAAGTGTTATTTAGACTCTCTCGGGGTTCAGAGTCATTTCTTTTAACTATCAGTAGTTATACTATCTCAAAGTTCAAAGAACATTGCGTGTCTAGTGAAAGCTTGGTGCGCTGGAAGGGCTGTTTACGTTGGAAGCAATACATCAAAACAAAGAGCGCCAAATTTGGCGAAAAGTGTTTTGATTAACATTTATTGTAATCGGTAATTTTAATCGACTCGATTATTTGATTAAAATATTTTAATGTTTAATCTAAATTAAAAGTTAATCGATTAATCGTTTATGTTAGTCGATTAAACCACACAGCACTTAATTTATTTATTTATTACTTATTTATTACCCAATTCTGTGATTCCTATTTCACCCAAAGGTAAAATAGGAATATAGTTTAGAAATTAGAAAATGAATATAATAAAATTATAAGATGTAACAAAGTACAGTATCATCAAAATGAAAAACAGTGAACAACAAAATTAATCATTTAGTTTAAGAAACATTTTCTTCAAGAAAGCCATGAAATATTGATAAGCCTTCTAATTCATCAAAATATTTGTAAGTGATTATGAAAAAGTGTAATATTTGTTATTTTGAATTTACAAATTCTTTTCTCATACAGGACTCTATTGTTGATCATGAGGAATTTCAGTCAACAAATAGCGATCAACTTTAAAAGATTTGACTGATTCCATGTTAACAATAAGATAATGTTTATTTCCATTAACTACAATAGCATTTGTAAGATACTCTGTACAAGAATACAGAAACCCGTAAGAGTGCAGCACATAAATTGCAGTGACATATGAAATATTGGCGAATGATCCAAACCTATGACCCTGTCGTTACAAACCCTTGGCATGATAAACAGAGCCTCTTTGCATTATACATCTGCTGCTCGAACTGGATTATAAAACCAGTTTTGAGATCAGAGTGCCACAACTATTTAAACTGCTGTCTCCGGTAGCCATTCCTCACAGTTTATTTTTGTGAGATAGGTACCCTGCACAATGCTTCCTCTAATTTGAATATATCAAGGAGAAATAGCAAACAAATTTGCATCTTTGAATGCAGACTTACATACTCTTCGCACAAGCTAAGTGATCTCACACGATGAATGAAGTGATATTCAAATGAGCCCAGGATCCATAGAGCTTAGTGTTACCAGACATTCATCTTTAAGGATAAGGAAAAACCTCCAATTTTAAGTCATATAGGACGATGAATGAAATGACGTTCAAATGAATACAGGGTCCAGACATTTATCTTTAAGGATAAGGCAAAAATTCCAACGTTAAGTCATATTGGACGATGAACGAAATAATGTTCAAATGAGTACAGGGCACATAGAGCTTATAGTTACCAGACATTCATCTATCAGGATAAGCGAAAACCTCCAACGTAAACTCATAAATGAAATGTGTGTAGTGTTTAACGCCCGCTTTTACTACATACGGCACCGCAGGCGGTGACACTGATGATACATGAGATGAAGATGGAGCACCGGTGGAATGAGATGGCGGGGGAAACCGGAGGTCCTGGAGAAAACCCGCCCCAACGCCGTGTTGTCCATCACAAATCTCACTTTGCGGTCGCCTGGAATCGAACCCGGGCCACCTTGGTGAGAGCCAAGCGGTCTAACCACTGAGCAACGGCGTGGCCTATAAACTCATATCGGACGATGAATGAAATAATGTTCAAATGAGTACAGGGTACACAGAGCTTACAGTTACCAGACATTCATCTTTCAGGATAAGGGAAAACCTCCAACGTTAAGTCATATCGGACAATGAATGAAATGATTTTCAAATGAGTACAGGGTACATAGAGCTTAGAGTTACCAGACATTCATCTATCAGGATAAGGGAAAACCTCCAACGTTGTCATATTTGACGATGAATGAAATTATGTTCAAATGAGTACAGGGTACATAGAGCTTAGAGTTAGCTGACATTCGTCTTTTAGAATCAGGGAAAACACTATGCTGATAACTCACGACGTTTTCTTTAATAAAATTAGGAAATCAACGTGTCAATTTGAAGGTGGGAATAGATGTTAAGAACTGCTAAATCTCCCAGTAATGCTATCTTAATTCTTCAACAAGTAAAAACTATCAAATGTTTCTTAATGAACAGAAATTTTTTCTCGTAATTACTACACGTAGTAGAGAAGGTAGAAATAGGTTAACTTAGAAAAGCAATTCAAAGAAACAATAATACATCGAGATCGCCGATTAATGGCTATACATCAAATTACTTTCTTCTCTGCTGTTGGTGGCCTCGCTTATCTTCAGGTTAAGATCAAGAGTCGATCTTGAAAGCGTTACATCAAGGTCGTCGTTGTAATTAATCACTATCAAATCTATAAAATTAATCTTCATTACTTCGTGATACAGTTTGTAAGGAAAATCAGTGCCAAAGCTTCAAGCATCAAATTACAATAGGCCACCTTCCGACTTTAACCTAAACCAAGGTTTACACGACGGGGACTATAGTACCTCGGACAGTAAGTTATTTGTACTTTTCACTCTGACAGGGTTCTCGCTGGGAGGGAGGGGTGAGGTCAGACGGTACTAGGGTGGCCGGACTTGAGGGAGAAACGACAGCAAATAGCTCATACTCCCCGGTGCTACCTCATACAACAGGCTCCCCTTCTCTCCTTAGGACTTGCACATCTCATGGGAGTCCTGGAACTCAGATACTCCTCCCGATCCATAGAACGAGGATTTAAAAAGATCAAATACCCTGCCATGCATTACTGAAACTCCTGCCTACGCTTACAACCCTGAAACATTAATTTTTGTTTGCTTCTTTTAAAGTTATTCTTTCAAAATATGAAATTTAACGTGTCCTACCATGTTTTTCAGAAAGATGCGTCTTCTTTTCTTTGATTTCATTCCGCCTTCAGCGTCTACGGCCATACCAGTTTTACCTTTTTAACAACTGAAAATCGGCAATGATATTCGTTTGTTGTTTATATGTATATATTTATTTATTTATTTACTCATTTATACTTTATAAACATTCAACTGAGCACTCTCACTAACACTTTTAGGCTCTAGATGGGACACAATGATGGTGATTAAACAGGAATGGAACCCGGGACTTCTAGAATATAAAGCTAGTATGCCAACCACCAGACCATAGAGGCAGTTAACTTTAGTTCATTATTCCTTACTTGTGAAACATTCTGTATGAAATATTTTCATTTTAGTAGCATTGCCATTGCGGCGCAAATTACTTACAGGTCCTCAAAGTTACTGAGTCTCACCCGGTTTCCTGGGCCGAATTGCAGCTAATGGCCGGTCTTCTTCACAACAGAAGTCGTTGAATGCCACTCCAGAAAATAGTTTTGGCCACTTCCAGTAAGTTCCTTACCCAAAACTATTTATATTCGAGGCCCATATAAGGAGCAGAATAATGGCCGGTAGAGACTATGGTGCCGAACTCGATCAATGTACGACAAAATTCAAACCCATAACAATCCGTTGGTGAACACACTGCGTAGATATGACCATAGGGAGCCAAGACGCTTACCTTCTTTCAAACACCCAAAAGATGCCATGGGGCACCTTGGTTAACCCAAGCATCCCCGTACATCTGTAAGTTTCACACTACGCCTGATGGTTCAAGCAATATGTAAACCATCACCAAAACGGAGGAAAAACATATCAAATCGTTTCTCCCAGAACGGGGGAACCCTATAAAGCAGTAGCCTTCCGAGTTTTTTCAAGGGCATTCCAACCTAAATATCCTAGAACATACAATCTACCCCCAGCAAACAAAACTTCAACCAGACTCATTTCGCAGGTTAAGCCGCAAAGCGGCTAGGTACTGCGGCAAAAGACACCCGGACGGGGAAAAGCCCCGCCCGACTAGGACATCCTCTGGCCTTTAGCGATGCAGGCTATTGAGTCGACTTCAGAAGGCAGTGCCGAGTACAGTTCAGCTGTGAGTTGTGACTCAGCAGTTCAGTGCTGTTTCGATTCAACAATTTCTGCTATTCTAAGCGCCTAAATAAAGTGGGTTTAGCAGTGATAGGTTTATTAATGCAATGTAACAGTACAAATCCTAAGAATCCAGTGTCCAATGGAGCGATAATATAACGATCATTTTCATTCTGAAATGTGCATTTTTTTAGGGATACTCTTTTATTTGTTTCATTTATACCCCACCTTTAACTGCGATGGTCATATCGGCGGTCTTTCCCCTTTGGAACATATCGAAGTTGTTAACTCGTATTCGTTGGGTTTTAATCATTAGATCACGTACACATTCGCACAGACTCCCCAGACTCTGGGGAAGATGAGGAATTATCTTGGTGGGAGAAAAATCCCCACCCCCACTGTCGGGAATCGAACCTAGGACCCCCAGCGTGGCAGGCAGATGCTCTACAGACCGAGCTACGGAGCCAGCCAATTAATGATTTTATTTGGATTTATTTAACTGTGCTAATTAAGAACACCCCACGTCCTACTATGGGCTTAATTTAGCCTTTAGCAGACCACTATAAAGAATACCACATCGAAGGTATTTTTTTAAAAGCTTAAATGAAGCTATGCTAGAAAGGCATATAATAAAAAATTAATGTACTTAAATGTCAAAAATGGCTGTGCGGGTCGCTTAAGTACAGTACGCGCAAGATAACTTGAGCGCTGGATTTACGGTGTGGTGCGGGCAGAGGGGAAGTAACGAGAGCTAATGCTCTTTTGTTTCTGCAGTATGGTCAACCTTGAAAAACACAGTTCAGCAAAATAGCGTGTAAGATAAGCGAAGATATCACAAGTAACGTTGCATCCTCTGAAAACATTCCTTAGTTTTGCCCACGCCAGCTCAATTGCATTCAGATCACAGTTATACGGAGGTAGACGAATAATTATGTGTCTCCTTTCGAGAGTCATAACATCCACAATTGTTCATACAAATATAAATCATTTTCAAGTAAATGCTGATGTACATTACCACCAAACTCGTAACAAGGATAAACTGGAAATTCGAGCGCACCAAACGAGCCTTTATGAAGGAAGCTTTAACTACAAAGGGATAATGTTATATAATAAACTTCCAAATTCATTTAAACAAGCTGCATCCTTAAAAAACTTTAAGAATAAGGTTAAGCAATTTTTGCATTCACACTGTTTTTATATGGTTAATGAAGTTTTAGAGCTACAACCATGTAAATGAGCACTGGGAGCATAGTACATTCAGAAACCTGTAATATTTATATTATTACATTTCTTGTAGTAAATTAGTCTATGCAAATACCACATGAAACCATAGAAAAGCTGCTTCCTGTGTATATTGTATGTAATCAATTTGACTTTATGTATATACTGTATTTATATATTTTGACGTGTCTCATAACGTGTATATGTTGTCAAGGAAGGACTAAAATTCTAATTATAACATCACGATTGTTGTAAACTGGTTAGCTAATTATAGTATCGCGCATTTCAATTTTAAAAGTTGTCATTTATGTTTACGGAGTTAAACGAAATTTACCGAATGAGGACTTGGAACCCGATCGCTCTTCTTATCGGGCGCATATAGTAATCATTTATAACATTTTGCTAAATATTAGAAGTCAAACGGCCAAGTACTTTAACACGTAAAGCATTTTAAATAATAAAAAGTATTGGGAAGAAAATTTTAAGAAGTATATTTAAAATTGGAATGTGCACTATAGTACTGTGTTCAGAACTGTTTCAAAAGCCATACAGAGTGAAAAATATTATTAAATCAAAGGCGGCAAATGTAAGTGTAAAGTATAAATACAGCAAAAAGGAAACAATATTCAATGTTCAAATTCTCTTCCAGTTTGGCAGGTGTATTACCAACAGTGCCAAATGACAGTCGACAATATCGAACTCGTTCGTGGTATTATGATAACCGACCCGCGAGTGTACTGCCCACAACAAAAAAACGTTACCGCTTCTACTACGTATCAATGCCCATTTCGGCTACACAAAGCAAAGGTGTATCAATGTCTGTCACTTTTCTTTATAAAGGCACGCAGTGAAAAGAAATCAGATCGGAGATAAAGGCCCTCGTCTGTCTGTCAGCCGTCTGTACCTTTCGTGGCTGAATATTTCTGTTGGTACCGATATAAAGGTGCAAGGTTCCGAGTATGGGCAAGGCCCTCATTTCAATTGGCCTTTTAGCAGTTGTACTCGTTCAGGAATGCTTCCAACTTTCTTTTTAAGTACAAACAATTCGCTTTCTGTAAACGCAAACTGAATTTGCAACTAAAGAAGGAAACATTAACGTTACCTGTGTTTTAGTGTTACACAGTGCATATAAGTGATTTATTTTTCTTTTTGCACTAAAGAAGTAAGACAGGTTACTGTACTTCAGGACTGAAACGTGTGTTTCTGCAAACTGTCATTCATTAATCTTTAAAAATCATACTTCGAGATTTCACCCCCAATAATGTTCTCATATCCAATTTTGGATAAGACGTATCTACGTGGCTGTGTGCGAGAGGGAGAGAGAGAGAGAGAGAGAGAGAGAGAGAGAGAGAGAGAGAGAGAGAGAGAGAGAGAGAGAGAGAGAGAGAAGTAGTTCAGTACCTTCCAAAGATGTGACGCGAAAATTTTCAAACAGCACATACAAGAAATTTTTTTCGTATATTTGATGGTAAAATTCCATATGAGTCAGTGAGTGTGTGGTGTTTTAGCGTCATTTGGGTCCGAAAATACCATATTGTGACTTTGTGGGTTCGTAGAATTAAAAGTCCAATTTGCAGAAATTCAAAATGTTCTTTATTTCCGTAGAAATACACTTTGGTCAACCTTTACAGTAGAAGAATTACGTAACATACACAAATACAGTCGACAAGGTCGTTGACCACAAAGAGTTCACTTTCAAAACACAGCTGCAGGCACACGATAACAGTTCCGATTCTCGACTCTCTCGGCTACTTTTTATACGTCCACTGATATTTCTCGAATGTTCTGTAACAAACAAGATGTCACTAAAAGTTTCCAATTATTTATCCTTATCTTTTCGGCAAGCCCTTTTATCTCTGCGCTATGATCGCCGGTCCCCTATATTTCCGCGCGGCGCCACCAGCCCCGACAATATGTCTAACATATTTCCATGAAATAAAACGTATATCTTCAATTTTCTGGAAATATGCTTTGAAGTCCTCTTCAATATGAATTGCTTTTGTTTTTAATTGATAAACTGCTTTTTGTAGCCTATCCTCTCTGTCAAAGATTAATACGAGCGCTGTTCAATAAATAATGATCATAACTTTTTTCGGTCATAATTTTTCGCACTAAACTTCAATGTTATATTCTGTTAGCTTAAAGTGAAACAAACACGCCGTAGTAGTTTCATTGTCGGTACTCCTGGTTCCCGCGTACGAGAACCAGGCAAGTTCAGGCATGTTCAGAACCGCCTTCCGCTGCAATGGAGGTAACACGCAGTTAACGTTGATGTTAGAGAAAGATCCAGAGTTTCTTTCAAACATTTTTTTTAATTTACGTTCTCCAACGTTAAGTCATATCGGACTATGAACGAAATGGGTGAAATGATGCTCAGCTGAGTCCGGGGTCTATGGAGCTTAGAGTGAACTCTTATCCATCAGATAAGAGAAAACCCCGGAAAAACCTTATCCAGGTAACTCATCCTGACCGAGATTCGCACTCGGGACCTCTTGAACGTGAGGCAGACACGCTACCGCCTACGCTACCGAGGCGGGCATTTCTTCAAACGTAATCACTGCTGATGGAACTTTATCATTTTGATCTTGAGAGCAAATAGCAAAGCTCAGTGTGGAAATTTCCTTCATCACCAACCCCCCAAAAAAGCAAAAGTGGTTGCTTCTGCTGGGAAAGTTATGGTCATCTCATTCTTTGATATTCATGGAATGGTTTATCAGCATGTTGTAGCTGCACACACATCAGTAACTGGGCAATGCTACAGGGATGTCCTGAAAACATTGCAAGTCCATATCACGCGCAAAAGACCACATTTCCGTGAAGTAGGCTGGATGCTGCACCACGATAATGCGTGGCCACATATTGCCGAAGCTGTTGCTGAATATGTTGCAAAAATCAACATGAAGTGCATCCCTCATCCTTCCTATAGTCGGATTTAGCCCTATGTGATTTTTTTCTATTCCCTAACTTGAAGAAACGCCTTCGTGGGAGGCATTATCCACCATCAGAAGCAGTGGTGAAGGCTGCGGAGGCGATTTTGAAGCATCTCTCAAAATATGGTTTCCAGCATGTCTTTGAAGACTGGCAGAAACGCTGGGACAAGTGCATCGCATTCATGGGAAACTATTTTGAGAAGGACCATCAAAATTATGAAGATGAGTAAAGGTGCGTTGTAAAAAAATTGTGATCATTATTTATTTAACAGCCCCCGCACAATATCGTCTGCAAAATGTAAGACATTCAAATGTTTTGTTTCGTCCAATTTCCAATCCCTTATGAACTGCTTCTTTCTATTCTTCTAAAATGTCATTATAAAATTTCCCATAGTCTTTACAGATTTATAACTGCACACATATTTTCCTGAAAACTTGCGATTGTGAATATTTAAAGCTACGAAAATACTTTTAAGCATGGGACCTGCTCAACAGATAATAATTAATGCTTGAATAGTTCACCTAAGTCACTAACACCACAAATAGTATTAATTGCTATATGACTTTTCTGCTACTCTCTACATTGTTCACTATTATCTATTTCGTATTTGGTTTTAAACGTTACAGTATTTTCATAGCTAGTAGAAATTCATAATTACAAATCTTTTCATAGCTAGTAGAAATTCATAATTACAAATTCGTAGTTCTGTATGGGGCTAGAAGAAATGATTTTATACTATTTCTCCATGTTAAAGGCATAATCTGTTACAAATATTTATTTAAATCACTATTTAAAACTAAAAAATTGTATGCAATAACGAAATTTAAGTATTAAAATGTTGACTATTTCTTACAGTTTAACAGTTATGCAAAAGTTAGTCAGAAAGAAGAGGACTTCTAAGGCTGCTCTCTAAAGCCTCAAGATAAGCATTTGATTTATCATTAAAATATCTTACATATATAGCATTTTAATTAAAACTGTTACAGCTAATTTTGAAAAAAAAAATCAAATTTCTGAAAGTATATCCATGGGCCGGAGATTTTCTTGAAAGTTTTGAGTTATGTTTCAAGTTTCCAGCTTATCGTGAAGTTAGTTTACAATTGTGATGAAGGGAGTTTCTGGAAAGCAAATAAATATTGCACTGTCAGCCAAATCTCCAGCTAATTGGGACATTTTTAATTACAGTCGACATTTTTGAAAAAGTTTCCATGAAAAGGGCAGTTTGGGGTAAGAGATTTCCTTAAAAGGGAGTAAATATTGCATTTTCATCTAAATCTGAGCAACTCTTGAAGTTCCATTGAAAAGTTAGTTAAAAAGTTGGGGGCGGGGGCGTGAAGATTATTTTAAAAAGCGAGTAATATTTACATTGTCATCCAGTTCTGAACTATGTTTAAATTTTCAAGTTCACGTCTCATCGGAAAGTTTAAAATTTAAAGTTTATAATCGATTCAAATTATTACGAACTGACAGAGAAAAATGACTGTTAATAACGTTTTAAAACGTAATCTTATTACAGCACAAAATTTATGCCAAACACACTTTTTTAAAACAATATTTTGATAAATTACTTGTTATTGTTTGAATTTTCGAATACTTTAACTTCCTAATGGGAAATATTCACCTCTTCTCCTTCCTCTTTATTGGTGTAAGTTACTGTTAGCCACCGGTTGTGGGTTCAAGTACAGCCAAGACCGATAGTGTTTAAGTTTTGGTCCACATTAATAGATTTACTGGCATGTCAAGAACTCCTGTGGGGCAAAATTCCCGCACACTGACGACGCTGATAAGATCCTGACAAATTTCCCCCCATTTATACCCCGCCTTTAACTCCAATTGTCATATCGGCGGTCGTTCTCCTTTGGAACATATCGGATGGTGTTAACTCGTATACGTTGGGTTTTAATCATTAGATCACGCACACATTCATGCTTTCATTTATACTTCCAGTTTCTGGGGAAGATGAATTGTCTTGGCTGGAGAAAAATCCCTAACCCCACGGCTGGGAATCGAACCCGGGACGCTAACGTGGCAGGCAGGTGCTCTATCGAATGAGCTACGGGTCCAGCGCTCCTGACAATTGTCACCGTGATAAACAAACAAAAACACTTGGCTACCGTATTGTTTTAACGCGTATTTCGCTTTCATTCCTCCAATAAATGCTTTATTAAGATGTAAGATATAAAATTTAAATAACTCTTGGCTTCACGGCAGCTATTTGACTTGAAAATATTACTTAATTTCTTGTGTTGCTCCGCGCCCAAAGAAACTTCGAATAAATTAAAACGATAAATATGTATGGTCGCCCACAGAGGCTTCCGAACACTTGATTATTATTCATTATTTTTATAGATACATTAGTCTTAGCTCATAGCCGCAGTAGATACTAAATGTTCATTTCTTCTTGGCTACTGTTTGTACTTATTTAATCGCCATCAACTTGGCACGTCTGCAGCATTGGAAATTACTACATAATTATTAAGAAGTAAACGTTCATTCGCGCCATGAAGATGGACGCTGGGGAACATCGCGGTCTTCTTAAGAAAGGAAAAATAAATGAATAAAGTTACAATCTATCTAAACAGTGATTATTCAAAACTTTAGAAATGTGGGAATACAATAGACTTTAGTGATACTCAAATGTTTTAAGTACTCGCCTCCAAAATTGGTATTTCCGTGGGATCTGTGCACACAATCCTGCATAAAGATCTGAAAACGCTCAATCGGCGATCCTCTAAAACAACGATCTGCACTCGCTGGCCATATCGTCAGACCGACTGGTGCGAGGCTGGTTTGTTGTCACACGATGTTCTGCCTTCATTGAACTTCACACCCAGGAACGCACATTAGACACATACATGGTACTATCACCACTTGCCTCACTCAACTGCCGATGAATTTAAAAAGGTGTCACACCACGAAAATAGAGAAAACGTAGGATTACACGTTGTTCTTGCATTGAAAACGTCGCCATTTTAAGTATCAAAAACAGTCCTAACTCTCGTCGCTGCCACTACAGTTCTATGCACTTTACGGTGCTACCATCTCTGTCACTCATTCACAAAGGGTCCTAGTGTAATTATTTTTTTAACAAAAGTTTCTATCTGGTCCCAGGCGTGAGAAAAAAATTAGGAGGTGTTATAACTTGAACACACCTCGTAATAAAGGTGAACATAGATGTTAATAGCGAATGCTCTGCTCTATACACAGACAAATAAAGAAGGTAGCAATGTCCGCACCCTAGTGTCATCTGTCCGGCACAAGTAGAAGAAGAGAAACAAATGAAAATTCTTAAGGTCTCTGTGGAAACGGGACATCTACTCAAGTAGAAGCAGAGATGCAGATGAAAGGCCTTAAGGTCTCTGTGGAAACGGGACCTCTACTCAAGTAGAAGCAGAGGTACAGATGAAAGGCCTTAAGGTCTCTGTGGAAACGGGACCTCTACTCAAGTAGAAGCAGAGATGCAGATGAAAGGCCTTAAGGTCTCTGTGGAAACGGGACCTCTACTCAAGTAGAAGCAGAGGTACAGATGAAAGGCCTTAAGGTCTCTGTGGAAACGGGACATCTACTCAAGTAGAAGCAGAGGTACAGATGAAAGGCCTTAAGGTCTCTGTGGAAACGGGACCTCTACTCAAGTAGAAGCAGAGGTACAGATGAAAGGCCTTAAGGTCTCTGTGGAAACGGGACATCTACTCAAGTAGAAGCAGAGATGCAGATGAAAGGCCTTAAGGTCTCTGTGGAAACGGGACATCTACTCAAGTAGAAGCAGAGATGCAGATGAAAGGTACTAAGATCCCTGAGAAAACTTGACATCTATCTATCACATGTAGAAGCAAGGTGCAGTTAAGTTCTCTGTGGACACGTACCCACAGAAGAGCCAGGCCATCACCTTCTCTCGAAGACGAATAGCGGACCTTCCACCAATTCGCCTAGCTGGTGAGGACGTCCATTGGAAAACTTACGTTAAGTATCTTGGTGTTCTACTTGACATCAAATTGACGTGGAGAGACCACATTACATATGTGGCTAACAAAGTTAGCAAAAGAATGGGTATGCTATACCCTCTCTATAACCGACGATCAGTGATGTCTCTGCCTACAAAAACTGCTCCTGTATAAGCAAGTACTCCGACCAGCCATCACATACGCCAGTGAAATATGGGGAGTAGCAGCCAAGTCTCACCTACACCGCCTTGAAATTCTACTATCCCGATTCCTCCGCATTGCCACAGACTCCCCTTGGTACATCCCCAATTTAGTTATCCGACGTGACCTACGTATCCCCACAATAACAGACTACTCTCCCACAACTTCAATTCTCTCATCCGTGGTCTAGGTATGTACGACATCGACCCTCGAGGATGGAGCACCGGTGGTATGAGATGGCGGGGGAAACCGGAGGTCCCGGAGAAAACCCGCCCCAGGTGCACAACATGGCGCTGGGGCGGGTTTTCTCCGGGACCTCCGGTTTCCCCCGCCATCTCATTCCACCGGTGCTCCATCCTCATTTCATGTATCAGTGTCACCGCCTGCGATGCCGTATGTAGTAAAAGCGGGCGTTAAACACTACACATTCATTCATTCGACCCTCGAGAGCGCTACAAACGTCTGAGGCTGCTTCTAGACACATAAAATAACACATCACATGGCTTATATATAACTCCAACCTCATCCCCTGCCGTATATTATCCTTCCTTACAAAACACTCCACTGCCAGTAGAGGGCCTAGCCCTGATCTGGCTTGAGACCGAAGATCTAGCATTCAGATCTTCAATGTCCAGTCGTGTGTGTGTGTATGTGTGTGTGTGTGTGTGTGTGTGTGTGTGTGTGTGTGTGTGTGTGTGTGTGTGTGTGTGTGTGGAAACGTGACATCTATCTGTCACATGTAGATGCAAGGTGCAGTTAAGTTCTCTATGGACACGTGTCCAGGCTGCCATCTGCTGTTTTCATACAGAAGCATAGGTACAGTTGCTTAGCATTAAGACCTCTGTGGACAGATGTCGTGTCGAAGCTGTCATCTGTCCATTTGAGAAGTAGAGGTATAGTTGCAAAGCACTAAGGTCCCTACTGACACGTGTCGAAGCTGCCATCTGGCCTTTCCATATAGAAGCAGAGATACAGCTAAGTAGTACTACGACTCTGTGGAAACCTGACGAGATTATGAGAACTAGAAGGTCAATTGTGCGTCACACAAACCTCCTAAGAGATTACCACGTAGCTGAAGCGATGTAAAATAAATACAGTAAAAAATCGATTTCCGCACAAAACTGAATTATTTAGTGCATCCTGGTAATTTTGGGGAAATGTAGTTAAAAGCTGAGCGGACAGACAGTAAACACATATTTAATGGTTTCATTGTAATTGCAACATGCCAGAGCATGCGGATGCACTAAATCATTTGTGTCTACACCCCCACCTTGCTCCATCATCGCTGTACCAGTCTGAATCTATCTGTGGCGCAGCATTCCTGCGGCTGCTACTACAAATGATGCACCCAGGGGTGTACACAGACCACTGCTTCCTCTGACATACCGGGAAGAGTCAAGTAGCTGAATTTCACATGTTTCCTTCTTATTCAAAATTAATCTGCTTATGCAAATGAATTACTGCAGTCTGATTTTAAAAAGAAGATACGTGAAGGTTATTGTTTCTCCACGTGGGTAGTGCAATGTCGCCCTACCAGATCCCCTTTCTTTATCCTCTCAACAGATGAAACATAAACAAGGGTTCGAGTTGTCTCACCTCAACAAAAATATGCACAGTTAGTTAATCTGTATTAGCCTACTTTAAAAACAGAAATAAGTTGTTTACACATTCACTGAGTTGTAGCCTCTTCACATGTGAGTTCTTTTAAATAATTGTTTGAACTATGTAAGTAATATTCCATACTTACCGTTATTGTTGCTATGCATCGTAAGTTGACATTCGCTCACAATGTGGTAAATATTTCTCCATAGAAACACATATACGCATTGCACGTTTTAAATCTAACATTTATTTGCAATTATATTTATTAATATTTCAGCTAATAAAATTCAGATTCATATAAATACACAGTGTAAAAAATAATGTGCAATACACATGTGGTAAACACATAATGGAATCTCGAGGGTTGAAAAAACTCGGTGCAAGCGGCTCGTTTTTTTTTTTTTTCAAACCTTTCCTCGTTCCGTATACATTAGTATCGCAATATACTATTATTAACGACTTTGTTAACTGACTTGTTCATATCAACGCCACCGATATGTCGGAATTTTGACCCACAGGAATTCTTTTACGTGCAAGAATATCTACTGACATGGGACTGTCGCTTTTGGATAAAAGGAATAAGCTGTTCATTGATAAGGAGCAAACTCTCGTCTTCCTGTTGGAAGAATTCTCTAAGAGAACAGACAAATTCTCTAGCCGCAGTGTAACAACCCGACCGTAAGCTGATCTTTGTTTTGGGCTATGATTCCTCGGTCCACCACTAATCCTACCGCCACTACGCCTTGCTTCCATAAAAACGTATTTTAATTGTGTTTAGTAGGCTAACGACACACAGCGCAACTAGGTTCACTCTGTTTCCCGCATACAACTAGCGATAACTGAGCTGAGGAGTATGTGATTCACTAGTATATACAATCTGGCAACCTTTGTTTACGTTACCATAGCAACGAACTTCCCTTCTTACCCTTCGCATTCCTTGCCTGATGACCTACGCGTAGCTTCTTTTGAAATATCAGACTGTATCTACTTGAAGGCTGTTGTGTAGCATTGTTTACTCAGTTGTCTATAGTACTGGCGAATCAAGTCGCCATGCCGTGGTGGGCTAGGGCACTGTGCTTTGGTTCCCTGCCACGGAAAGTGCCCGGATTCGATCCCACTCTTGGAGGGTGCGGACTTCAAGTTCATGGTACAAGACCGGCGCCCACTCATCATCGTAAGGTGTTTGAAGAGGAGTGCGTGATGCTGACCACATCTCCCGCATCAGTTGGTTGATCGCCCGCCTCTGCCTTGCGTATGTGGGCGTGAGGTCGGCAGTCAAATTGGCCAATTATGGCCTGCTTGAGGGCTGTTACGTCGAGGATTATTATTCTTAGTGAATCAAACGTATTTTATCGAGAGTGGAAAGTTTGAGACATAAGACGAAGTTGAGTAACGTGTTAACTTCCACGAGTGTGCCTTGATTCACCAGTATCATACAATGTTTTATCCAGCAATTACCCTAATCATTAAACAGATTTACTAATTTTTAATTAAAATAGAACAATTACTTGTTAATTCATTTTCTGGAATAAAGGGCTATTTAGAGCAAGGCACGTTGGCTAATATCTGATATTAGAGAATCGATGTTGGCTGATCATTTCTAGTAGAGTTACTAATGGGTTTATAATTATGCTGAACAAATTATCTCGAGTTTCATTTCAGAAACCTACATTAAGTATGTATTACCAGAGACTGTGAACATATATTAAAATATTTGTGAATTACTGAATGAATACAAGCTGTAGGTGTTGTTATATATTCACCTTTCACTGGTAAATATTAAAGCAACAATAAATACACTTGAAATATGCCTAGAGATTCTATTTTGGACATACAGTGGTTAAAGTAAATTTTATCCATCCTTAATATTGAAGTATTATTGTAGTCGCTTAATTTCTATTATTAAGGTACAACTTGGAAAGTAAGTGTTGGATAAAACTAACTGCATTTCCCTCGCACGTTCTTTATCAAATTATTGAACTATTATCTACAGAATTTTTTCTACAAATGTTCCACTTTACGTCTTGGAATTGTAATTGTGTACATTCCGGGCTATTCCAAATAATATGACATACTTCGTTGTATGATCGATCTAAACCGGGAGTACTAAAGAAGGGGGCACGAGGTGAACCCAATCCCCTGTTTTGCTCGATTTGCCTACTGTGAAGAGCTTAGTCGCCGTAAACTCCGACGACCCGCAATACAGGACAGCAAAAGTTCGGAGTAGCAGAGCTGACACCTGACACTACGGTTTTTTTTTTTTAAATTCCATTTACATTAGGTTTCTTTTTGCATGCCCAGAAATTAAAAACTGACTTCCTATATGATATGATCCTATATATATACTTAACTGAAACATATAACAAGAAATGACACCGAAATGATTCACTCCACAAAAACAAAAAGGTAACGAAATATCTGTTTCAATTTTCAGTAAAATTTCCTTTATCTCTTACGATTTACCAGTAATACAAACCTCATCTAGGATGGAGAGTACTTCTGTGGATATTCTCAGAAAAATCAAGATACAAAATTTATTTGTCATGAAAATATCACATAAAAATAATCATTTAATTGAAATCATTAGAGAACAGTAAAAACATTAAATCTTTCCAATAATTTGATATATAAAAAAATTGGTCAGATTTTCTTGATAATCGTATACTTGGAAGAGGCTGCACTTATCAAAGTTTATGAAAATCTTCTGAATACAGTCTCTGAAGTCCTTTCCATTATGAGTGTCTTTTGCATATGAATCCTAAAGGATAGAAAAAATTTACCATGTAATTATATAAAACACAGAATTTATGCTTCCTCTACATTTCTTTTCTTTCTTTCCGTGAAGGTTTAATCATCACCAGCTCTTCTATGTTTAGCAGAGTTCTCCTGTAGCGGCCTCATATTTCTTCCCATCGTTTTATTGGTCTTCCTATTGTTCTACAACCAGAAAGCTTATATTTGTATGATTGTAACGGAATGCGAGAGTTGTCCAATCTTTGCAAATGGCTTTTCCATTTTTTTCTATTTATTTGTATCTTTTCTTTTAACGAAAATATATCTAGTTTCTTCCTAATTTCTTTAGTACTAATATGACCATGCTTTGTACATTCTTTTATTGTTTGGAGATACTTCATTTCTACTTTTGCCTTATAGATTTGTATCCATTCTAGGTTGTTTCGAAAAGACACCGAACGATTGATTGTAGCCGTTGCGTACTTTACAACTTAACCAGTCCGAATTTCGGTGTCGCAGCTTCGAAATTCTCTTAGGTATTTTTAGTTAATTGATGGAAATTAATCATTTCTTCACACTAGCCGTATATAGGCTAAGGTTTTTGATAGAGTCAACATGAAAAATTCAATGCCATGGCCGGGATTTTAACCACGGATCTCCTGGTTTCCGTCCAGTCGCTCTAACCCATTGAGCTACCATTGCCAACGTGCCGTCCTGACATTAAATTCTCCATTTGACTCTACATTTCCCCGGTAAACCACTAGAGGCTCTCGCATTCGAGATACACACTGATGTCTCTTAGGTATAATTTTATGTAGCATTAAATATTACATTATTTTGTGATTAGGCAGCGCGTGAACCACCGGTGTGCGAACCTTGAAAGCTGTTATTGGGGCGCACCAGCCACGAAAACAAAAGCATTGCTCTTTATTCTTTATCAATGACCCTAGCCTTGCTTTCAGGTAATGGGGCAAAGGACAGTTACTTGTGAAAATGTCGATTAATGACTGACAGTTTCAAGGTTGTTCATTTTGCTATGATCTTAATTGTACAGTACTTTCAACCAGTTACTGTAAAATCAACAGCTTCCTTTTCGGTTACAAATGTCTATTTAGTATTATTAAACACAGTGAAATAAAATGCTTGTCTCATTGCATAAGTCATTTAGTTTTGGTTCAATGTATCTACAATTCTTTGATATTGTTCTCTGTTCTTTTTATCATTTAATGCTTCCATCCTCAACCTCACCAACATTAACTTCCCTCTGAAAGGTTTAAGTTGCATATGTCCACCAGATTATTTGCCGTCATCGACTGTTATAACGGAATGTTGGAACACATTAAGCACTCATAAACAAATAACTAAACAATAGCTTCTTTATTGCTGTTTCATAAGCCAAAGAAATTCTTAATAGTAGCAAGCTACCGTGGAATATGTCGGTATGCTACAGCACGCGACATGGTGTGTCACCTACCTGCGAACTTCGATAGCGTGAGGCACGTGTATCGTGTAACAGCCTAATCTACGCTCATTCTGGAGCATTTTATGCGGCTCTTTTGGCGTCACATAGAAGCTGAGCATCTACTTCTGTATAATCGTTCGGTGTCGTTTCGAAACACCCTGTATATTGGAATTTACTTACTTTAATATTTTTCATTATTTGTTTTAAAGGTTTCATTACATCCCAAGTAATTAAATTTTCCCACCTGTTCTAACACTTTATTGTTTAACACTATTTTCAACTTTTTTCTTTTCCTATAAATAAATTATCTTTGACTTTTCCAGTGATATATTTAAACCCTAATTCTGCATCAATTATGTAACTTGTATGAGAGAGTTAATTCGTGAAATATTTCTTGTATTTGTGTGAATTGTTCAATGCTCTCAAATTGAAAGTTGGTCCTGGTAGTCGTAATTAAGCAGCACGTAAAAGATCTGTGTTGACTGTAGTTTCCTATTCCCATTGTAGGTACAAGGAAATGTGGAAAAAGATTTCTACAAACGTTTATCTCGAGTAGAGTAAGCGTTTGTAAAAGGAATTTTGAGTAGAGAAAGTCCTCCGAGTGCAACACATCAGAAACTATTTTTGGGGTGGAATACAACACTTTCTGTACGTACTATAGACAAGTAGTAGAGAAGGAACACAGAGATGTGTAAAACAAAGAACATGTAGATAAAGCAGCCTTTGTAAAGATAGCTCCATTATCACGCCAAGAAGCAAAGCACCGCTGCGTATTATGACGGGCCAAGTGGGCAAGGTAGGGGGAAGTTTTGGAGGTTCTGTTGGCGCTGGACGCTAAAGTGTGGGTCTCGAGAGATAAAGCGAGCGACATTCAGCACATACTTGAGAGCCGTTACTGCGAGCTAAAAAGAAAAGTGTTGCCAACCAATCTTCCTACAAATTTCCGCTATATTCAACCAGAAAAATAGAAACTGGCACTATAAAATTACTTTCGAACTTTTAATACCAGAAATTCGTGAAGTTCACCAATGCGCATGCGCAAGTAGACTGCAAGGACCAATGACTACTGTATTACTCAACAGAGCGTTGAGGCGTATTGACCTTCAGGTGACCAGCGCTGTAATCTTCTCTTATCGGGTCTTATCTGCTCCATTAGAAGAGTGAAATATTAGCAATTTGATGTATAGTAGATTACGAAACACAAATAGAGCGATTGGAAGCTGCGTGTGTCTATATGATATGTTTTCTCACGTCTGCCGATGTATGACACGTTGCTGTCCAGAAGACATAATTACATCTGAACGGACTATATGCATATACTGGACTCGCCGTGTATGTGCGATAAGCTGAGGTAAACGCCTCTGTATTGCGAAATTTTTCCTATACGCCTTCTCGCTTTGCCATGTAGTACTCTATTCGGTCTTGAAGTGTGTACGGATGTCAACATTACGCCGTAACAACTTTTAGGGCTACGAAAAAACGAAGTGCGAATGGAAATAGTTCTTTATTACATTGTATATATTATTGCTTATTTGACACTTCAGGTAATGAAGTGTGTGATTAAATACTGTAGTTCAACTTCCAAAACATTTAAACATGAACTTAAACATTTGACTTCCATTTGTTCTCCCGTGGTTGGTAATTCTCCAACTGCGTTGTTTACTGCAGTGAAGCGATACTCTGATACTCGGCCAATTACTAGTATTGGGTGTTCGGAGTATGGCGAGATACTCAATTCCTCTGAATAGCGTACAGAAATATACAGTGAAAGGCTCTAAAAAGTGGTGAAGAGTATAGTTTATTTTTTCTTTCAACGTTACACATCCTGGTTGTGGAAGACTTAACTGAATTGACGTCTGAAGCAACTGGTGTATATGTGAACCACTTTTCATATGTGAGAAGCGAGATTAAACAAACAGGAACTATAACATCCCCTAAAAAGAAAAGGGAAAGGCAATTTAGTGTTTTAGAACAAATGAATGATTTTGTTATAAGTGATATTCACTTTTAAGTGCATAACCTTTTTGAAACAAAGAGCCTCCTACTATATATCCTACTATATTATATTACATAACTCTTTGACAGTTTATTTAATTATAGTCCCTCCAGGCTAAATCCGACTCTTATCGCAACCGTCATATCTTTTCACTGCAGTATTGTAGGGTTAGAAAACCACTAGACACATATAAACTAATTCAAGAAACTGCTAAAAAGTTATGAAATATAATTTTGAGTGAAAACTTAAATTAGTCTGAGTTAATAACCCCCAAGAAACCCGTTATCATGCCAATATGCAAAATGATGAGACCCTTGCCTTTGCCAGTTGCAGTTTTTAAATTTTGTAAGGTCCAGAAAAAAATACACCACCTTTCTTTGATTCTACACTCAAATGTTTGAAATGACATGTCCCTCGTTTACCTAAGTTTCATCTTAAGTATTACATCGTGCACTCTTCTACACGAAACTATCTCACAGATATCGCGTAACGTCTTCTCCACACCACAATGTCTTTCAGATAAATTATGTTAATTGTGTTTCTTTTTGAAAACTGAAACCCGATGTCTTTCAGCAAAGTGGGAACGTGGTTTTCTTAAAATTTGAAAGATCTGGGTCACTCTTCACTGTAGCAATATATATTCCCACATTAGCAACCGTAGGCAACATATCTGGAAGCGATTATAATAGTTCTGCGCCGTGGCGTAGCGGTCTAAGGCTTGGTCCCTGGCCACGGAAAGCGGCCCGGGTTCGAACCCAACCATGGGCTGCGGATTTTAAATCCCGGGTATAGGATCGGTGCCCACTCAGCATCGTGAGGAAATTGAGGATCTTACGTTAGGTAAGCGGCTCTGGTCACGAAAACCAACATTCTGGCTGGGGGATGCCGAGATGCTGACGACATCTCCTCCCCGTATCGGTTGGATGATCGTCCACCTCCGCCGTGCGTAAGTGGGCGTGAGGCTGGCAGTCGGGTTGGTAGGCCTTGGCCCTCTTAGGGCTGTCGCGCCAGGGTAAGGAAGGAAGGATTATAATACAAAAACAGTCACTTTTCAGAAGTGCAGACTCTGTTTTCTCTACTGCTTTAATCAGGCCATGCAGTGAAATACAAGTTATTGTAGTGGGAGAAGCTTAGTTTTTGAAGGTGTTGTTTCAGCTAAAAAACGTTTGGTTCATATGATTTGTACGTTTGTCTCTCAGATGTTCACATTTATGAGTATGCCGACATCGAGAATCGTTCTGCAGAACCTTAGCAGGAACAAATGAAAGTCTACTCTCCGGTGTAGCGATAGGTTAGTTGAATGTGTAGGCTAAGCATAGTTATGCAGAGATAGAGTACATAATTCAGGAGGCATCTAACAATTACTACATCTTTTCCTCCAGGGAGGAACGGATGGCATGAAGGAACCGCAGGAGACATATGGACTGCAGAAACAGACAACTAACTCGCTGGCTTGACCACCCGACTGGAAGACGCTCGCAGAGACCTGCCCAAACCACCGGAGGGTTGCTCAGACGCTCCTCTCCAGCGGGAGCTGGGAAAAAAATCAAGGCTCAGGTGGCCTCATCTACCAGGAATCGAACCCGGGACCTCCCAAATGAGAGTCTCGCAGTTACTATGGAGCCATCTAGCTACCATAGGCCCAGTTATGTTAACCAGTTACTGTTTAGTATACGTATTCGGTTATGGTGAGTCACCTAGATAAGGTTTTTTCCGGGGTTTTCCCTTAACCTAAAGGACGAATGTCGGGTAAACTAACATCTATGGACCCTGGGCTCATTCGAGCATTATTTCACCCATTCCATTCATCGTCCTATGTGACTTAACGTTGGGGGACGTAAATTAGAAAGGAAAAAAAATGTATCCAGTCACATAATTTAGGAACTAAGTGTATAATCATTGTGGCGGTAGAAGTGCATTATTTTCCTATTAATTTTATAAGTTTCCACAAATGCTGATTTTTAGATTATTAGCTCTGCAAAGGTAATGGCTTCACTTTGAAACTGCTGATAATGGCTTTTTTTTTTTTTTGTGTAATTTACGTCCTCCAACATTAAGTCATACCGGACGATTCAGCGGGCTCAGATAAGTTACTTATGTCAACTATCAGTTTAGTATGATTAAACGAAATTCTTCATTGTAAACATTAGGTTTTGTTTGGGGTTAAGTCTATGTAAGACGTGGGCAAATAAGTTACTCGCTTGAATAGTCCTAGCCCTAAGTTTTTTTTTTATTATTTTTATTTCTTTTTATGTGGCCACTAGTGACAGTTAAGCCAATTATGAAATATTTGAGTTTCAGAACTAAAATAATTATTAGTTATTTAGTGGGACATTAAAAGAAACTTTCTACGTGTTTACTTTATAAATACCCTTTTGCTACTGTCAGTGTGTTTCGAAATGTTCAAAACAATCGAACGACGTGGTCACATTAACGATTCCTTTTCTACTTTTTTAATGCAAGGAATGTTACGTCAGCAAATACTCGTCGCCAATTGTAAGAGGTTTATGTGCCCGGCTACACACAGCAAAAGCAACTCCAGATCTCATCGCATCATTTGGCTGGCAACCCCCTCCGTACAGTCCAGTTTTGGCACCAAGCATTTACGTCTGTTTCTTCATCTGGAGGAATTCCTTGATAGAAAACATTTCAACGACGCTGAAGTGCAGACTTGACTTTCATCACAGCCGACGTCATTCCTGACCAAAACTGGTTTCCCATTATAACAGCCGAAAGAACGGCGGTGACTATGTGGAAAAGTAGCGTAAGAAATGAATTTGGAAAGTTATGTTCAGTTATTTTCTTTAAGAAGTCATCCCTACTTATGTACATAGGCACATAAAATGTTATATAGCTCAGGACCCTCCTCTGGACCTTGTCAAAGTCATTAAAATCACATGTCGTAAAATTTACTAAAGTCGCTACTTTCTCAGTGTTTCGCTCACATTTAGCGCAGCTCCGCTACGGTTGGCAACACAGTGAAGCTCCGATCGACTGGGATGACTCCGATATATAAACAGAAACAAAACATCAACGCCCTGTTGTCTGCCTGCCGGCTAATTAATTGTATCACTGGGTCGCAGCAGCTGCCGTACGTACGAGACAAAAGACGACCAGCCAGCGCTGCGCGGGGATGTCGGATATTTTTAGATTTTGTAGGAAATATGAATAAAGCATGTTTATGTCGTTAAGGAAGAACAAAAGACTGCCCTCTCAGCGCCAAGGTGAGAAAACACTCCCGCTCCATTGTAAAGAAAGCAGCATCTTTAAGATGGTGCTCTAGTACTTGCCTTGCAGGGATCGTACGAGCAGCGGTCGTGACTTCGGTTCTAGACACGTGCTTGTAGCAGAGCACCTGTTGTCCGAGTCTCTCTTAACTAACAGCTGGTCTCTTAATAGAGAACGGTAATAGCACTTCGTTTTCAAAATCTAAAAGGCTAAAGAGAGAATTAAGTACGTGTTGTTAGAAATACTAATAAAACAATGAAATATCAAACACATTATTTAGCGATCCTGTTCTATGTTCTCCTATTCCCACTGTACCTATAAGGAAATATTTACGTAATAAAACGATTTCTGCATTTATTTTCATTAACTAGAAGTAAATATAAAAATAACCGTTTTAAAAATAGTTAGTACAAAAATGAGTAGAGGAAGTGAGTTCACGCATAAGACTTTAGGCCGTGCCGTGGCTCAGTGGTTAGTCCGCTTGGCTCTCAAAAAGGTGGCCCACGTTCGATCCTAGACGACCGCAAAGTGAGATTTGTAATGGACAACACGGCGCAGGGGCAGGTTTTCTCCGGGATCTCCGGTTTCCCCAGCCATCTCATTCCACCGGTGCTCCATCTTCATCTCATGTATCATCAGTGTCACCGCCTGAAGGATTCATCCATAAATGATCTTACACAATGCCTTACTTATCGAAAAAAAACAAGATGCAGACATTTCTTCCGGTATGACTTAAAATTGGAGTACTTACATAAAAACACCTTTTACTAATGTTCTTATTCAAGGGCTGCAAAACGTGTATTTCAGTAAACCGTCTCCATTGAATTCTTCAGTGAAAGCATTACTTCCTCTTCTATCTATCGGTCATCAACTCTTCGTGGTTTAGGAGAATTCTCTTGTTCCGGCCTCATATTTCTTTCCATCTTTTTATTGTTCTTCCCACTGTTGTATAACCACAAGGTTTATATTTGTATTACTAATAGAATGTAAGAGTCACCCATTCTTTGCAAACGGATTTTTTCCATTTTTCTTTATTTGTTTGTATCTTTTCTTTTAGCGAAAATATGTGTAATTCCTTATTTATTCCTTTACTTCTAATACATTGTGTTGTACATCCTTTTACTGCCCAGAGATGTCTGCCACTTGAACCAGGAGTGTCCGTAAAATAAGGTCTCCAAGGCGCTGGAGCTGTGAGGAACGCATGTCTTGGCTGGGCAGCCGTTTACGATGGAGCTTCCTATCACTTCCGCCGCCAAGTGCGAGTTGCGTGCAGTGATCCGTTTTTTTTTTTTTTTTTTTTTTTTTTTTTTTTTTTTTTTTTTTTTTTTTTTTTTTTTGAGTGCCAAGGGCACTACCCCTACTGAAATTCATCGTCAGTTATGCGAAGTCTATGGGCCACAGTGTATGGACGTCAAAAACGTGCGAAAGTGGGTCAGAGAGTTCAAAGACGGACGTACAGACGACCATGACGAACAGCGTTCTGGTCGCCCTTCGGTTTCAGCCGAAACAATTGCAAAAGTGGAGCAAGAAACGCTTAAAGATCGGCGTGTGACAGTTCACGAGCTGTGTGAACTTATCCCTGAAGTCAGTAAGACTACGATTGACAAGATTTTGATCGAACATTAGCATTATCGCAAGGTGTGTGCGAGGTGGGTCCCCAAAATGCTCACCGAAGACCATAAACGGCAAAGTGTTGAAGCGATCCACCGATTCCTGGAGCGCTATGCAGAACAAGGCGAGGAATTGTTGGATTCAATTGTCACTGGCGATGGAACGTGGGTGCACTACACAACACCAGAAACCAAAGAAGGTTCTCATCAGTGGCGGCATTCGAATTCGCCGAAGCCGCGAAAGTTCAAACAGACTTTCTGCCGGCAAAGTGATGGCCAGTGTATTCAGGGAAGGAAAAGATGTATTGTTGTGCGAGTTTATGCCTACCGGCACAACAAACCGCCACTAGCTACTGTGAGACTTTAAAAAAATTGCGACGTGCCATTCAAAATCGGAGGAGGGGAATGCTGACGAAGGGAGTGATTTTTCATCACGAGAACGCTCGTCCCCATACTGAACATGCAACGGCTGATCTCCTGGCCCAGTTAGGATGGGACATCCTCACCCATCCTCCCTACAGTCCAGACTTAGCACCTAGTGATTATCATCTGTTTCCTGGGTTGAAGTCACACATGGGTGGAACACATTTCCAGACCGACGATGATTTGAAAAAAGCGAGGTTGAGCGCTACCTGCGGAACTTGGAGGGAGAGTGTTATGACAAGGGTATACAAAAACTGCCACAAGCATGCAAAAGTACATCGATCGCAATGGTGATTACGTTGAAAAATATCTATAAGTTCCGCCTTTCCATCAATGTAACTTTCATTTACAAACATGTTTTCTATATTAAATAAAATTGGAGACCTTATTTTACGGACATGCCTCGTATTTGGCTTTAATATCCATATCTCCGATCCATACAGTAAAACTTATTATAAAATAAGTATTAAAAGTGTGCCTTATTTTTCTCTGGTGGCCGGCCGGAGGATTAGTACCGCAGCAGAAGACACTCTGCGGCCGCATTAGCACGCTGCATCCGCTTTGAATATTTACATTTTATTACTTAGGTTTATCATGCAAATTATAATTATAATTGTCACAGAAGATGTTGGAAATGTCATTGTGCTGCCACGCATATCTCACACTTCCGAAGAAAATTTCTGGTGACACGCATTAATTCATCTTCTGAAATAGCAGTAATTTCTCTTCTGAAATTGTCCTTCAGTTGTTACAACGTAGGTGCGTTGTTCCGATACACTTTATTTGTTAACTTCTCCCATAAATAAAAATCGCTTATCGTAAGCTGGCTGCAATCTTTTACTGATGACCCTATCTTCAAAAAGTTTTCCTAACTAATTGCAACGATAGATCAGCTGTATACGCTGTAGCAGAGTCGTGTACCTGCGTGCATTCAATGTCACACAGATATTCCAGAAATGTTCTGATTATTGCATTCAGTCCGTTAACTGTTTCCTCAAAGAATGTAGACCCTATAATTTGGTACGTATTCACAGCATATCAAACACCAATTTTCTGATGGCATATCGTGCACAATTTTGGTTTTTCCTGCATTCCAATATCTGCTGTTTTGTAACGATACATGACCATGTAACAGAAATATGGTTCGTCTGTGGAAAAAAATTAACTCTGTGACCATAGAGCCATCATTAACTCTAACCGCCGCCCAATTGCACAAATGTATTATACTCATAGTATCTCGTGGTTCCAGTTCCTGAACTGCAGTTATCTTATATTGTTTTAATTTTAAGTTTAGGGCTTCCCAGACTGAGTTGTGAAACACCTGTTTCCTATGTCGCGAGGCACTTGTTATTTGGCAAGAGAGAGATAGAAGCGGGGAGTGAAAGAGCCAGATAACGCATAAGTCACGCCCGCAGACCGATGAGCGCTAGGCACTTGCCGAGAGAGAGAGAGAGAGAGAGAGAGAGAGAGAGAGAGAGAGAGAGAGAGAGAGAGAGCAACAAGGGGGAGAAAGAGACGGAGATAGTCTGGACGTTCTCGCACCTCCACGAAAGTCCATAAAGCTTCGGGAGCTTTCGAGAAACTTCGGCAACTTTCGAGAAACGATGGTTCGGTTATAAAAGCACCTAGACTGGATAGACTTGGAGAAGGCCTTCTCTACGATATGACAAGTCGAGCTGTAATACAAACTGATCCACCTGGGGCTCCCAACACAAATGATCAACATACTACACAGCTTCTTACGGCACTACACCTTCAGTGACACTACAGTCACGGGGAAAACATCAACACTAAGACCAGTGAGAGGCGGAGTCCCCGTAGGCTCTGTACTATCTCCCACCTTATTCAACATCTTTATGGCAGATTTCCCCATAGGGCCACGAGTCAAAATGGCACAATACGCTGACGACGTGCTTCTGTTCTGCAAAGACAAACGCATCATCAGAGCCTTCAACCCCTTACAAAGACACCTCCGCCTATCCCAACAGTAGCGTCGGCGTTGGCGCATGTGGGTTAATCCGGACAAAAGCCACGTCATACATTTTACAAAGCGTCACACCACCGCAGACTGCCCCAACTTCAGCTTCCAAGTTCGAAGGATAGAGTGGATTAACTCCGTCCAGTACCTTAAAGTAAAATTGGATAGAGGACTAACTTTCCGCCAGCACATCAGGGACCTAGCGGCGAGGGTGCAGGGAGCAATTGCTTCCTCGTATCCAATGCCGATCTCGATGCCGGTTGGCCTGAAGTTACACCTCTTCCGAGCGCTGGTAATTCCGATGATGCTATATGCCTGCGAGATCTGGGGCATGGCCGCAGATAGCTGGTTGGCAAGGCTTCAACGTGCACTGAATAGAGGACTACGGTCTATATACTCTGTGGGTCGTTACTTTCCTACCAGGTTGCTATATGAGGCCTCATGTCTTCCATAGGTGGAGGATGAAATTAGGCGTCGGGCATCAAAATTATACGCTACTTTACCAACATATAGAAGCGCCCTTGTTAGATCATTGGGAAATTATGAACCCACTAGACGCCGTTCTAGACTGTTCCGGTTACCCCGCATGGCTTGCGGGCACCCGAGATAATCCAGGAGCTAATCCTAACAGCAGCTAAAGCTGAGCTCCACGTAATTCTTCTAAGCTGTTTGGCATTAAAATTTCCAACTAAATAACTAACTTTAAAATTAAAACACCAGGGTGCAAGATATTGCATTCTTTCCTACAACCTGAAGGTACATTAATTGTAACCTCAAAAGAAACTCTAACCTCAAAACCCACAACACTTCCTACAAATTCCCGAAGAAAAAATCCTTACCTGTGATAAAACTCTTAAAGGGTGGGCACGCAGCGAAAACCTTCTGGCTTTATACAGCCAGCCAGCACCTCGGTCGGACAGTCAAAGTGGAGTGAATCTGCTAGAGAGTGGTCAATGGTCAGTTTTCGTGTGGACATTTAAACTGAGTCGTGCTGCGAGTTGAGAACTGATAAACGGTAGTGATTTTAAAGTGAATTCTTTTGTTTATTTACGTGTGGTGAAGCCACGAGAGACTGTTGGTATATGTTACGTTATTCTGCTGCCAAGGGCTGTACAAACTGTCCTTCTACGGAAATAAAGAACATTTTTAATTTCTGCAAACTTGACTTTTTAATTTTATGAACCCACAAAGTCGCAATAAGCTACTCAGAAATTTTCTTTGGCTATGTTCAAAATGTTGTCCTATCTCATCGGGTGTTTCCTCTGTAAGCACATGGTGAGTTCTTTTAGGTTTTTTTATCAAGAACAGAACCAGTTTCTTTGAATCTCTTTACGAAATTACGAACTGTCTCTTTGTGAGGTGCAGGAATATCAGGAAATCGGTCTACAAATAGCCGTGTCACTTCTTCATAAGAATCTGTTAGCAATTAGGAATCATACACGAAATGAGGTGTGCTGACGTATATGCGCATCTGGGCATTATAACAGAACTTATCACAATTTGACCACAAAGAACACAAGAACCCGCACTAGCAATGGCCGAACATACACTGAGACGGAGAAAGGCGGGTACACGCAGCCATCTCCCGCCGGTCGGCCACTAGTTAAAAATAAACCACTTCAGAACAATTATTGTCTTAGAATGTCTCTTTTTTTAAGGTACAAGCTATTATACCACTAATATATAGAAATTTACCCATTTTATTATTTCTTCGTTACCTGGTGTAAAGGTTACATAACAGCCCAAGTACGTAATTCCATTTTCCCAAGTGTTAAAGCACTTAATTATCTCATTGTTTTGAAAACCTTTATTTATTTTCCTATAAACGCCATGATTTTCAACTTTTCTACTGATATATTTAAACCATAATCCTGGATCAATTTTTGTAACTTGTATATACTTATTCTCGATGTCTTTTATTAACGTGATGTCATCCGCAACGAAAAGCATGTTTAATGCATTATTTGTATTTAATTTTATTCGTGATGGTATTTCATCTTTTAATGTTCTAGGAATATACCTAGTCCTTATAAATGTTAAATAACAGTGGAGATAAGCCATAGTCTTGTTTTAAACCATTATTAATTATCGTATTTTGTGATAATCGTCCATTTCCTAAAACTATTTAGGAAAACTGATCGAATGTAAGAATGTAATTCGAATGTAAGAAATGCAAGACTATTTTAACAAAATCTAGGTAGCCATTATGAAGAGTGGCAGTTGTTTGCAATTTCCTGGATTCCAAACAGGTGCCGAGATGCCAGTCTGCTGAGATGATTTATTAATATTTGCTGAATACCAGGATGGTAAGATGACTCACGATCTGGTGAGTGAATCACGGTCAAAGCAGAGACAGGGCACCTGTGTTCGCAAATTGTGTTCACATGTTAGTGCGTTCACCATTTTATACCTTTAGTGGCTTTGTTATGCAACCACACAAATTCAAAAAAGGAAGCTTTCTATAAAGTTTGTATTCCTCTATCAAACGTATATCACTGTATACAAATATAACAATTTGTAACTAAAATTTCACTTATCTTATAAGAAATGATGATACTTTTCTTATAAATTGTCCCGGATCGCGATTTCATGTGAAACTTTTACACATCCTCAGCCGGAAACAACAAAGCTGTCGTCATCGTTACGAACGTTAGATGTTAAAATGTTAAAAACAGAATAAATTGTCGGTATTTCAAAATTCATTACACGATGTTTATTTTTTAAAATAAATGTCATTTCCCAAACCGTTAAATCTATCGAGACATTTAATTGTTTTAATAATTTAACTTCAGGATTTATTTCATGGTTAAATGACCAAAAATTATCTGCTACGGCCGAGTTATAAGTTTGTTTATACTTAATATTCCGAAAATGTTCTTTCGTTCTGATTTCTAAAATACGTTTCATCCTACCAATGTAAACCCGACCACAATCTAAACAATCAAATTGATAAATACCAGATTTGTTATTATTACGAATGTCATCTTTTTAGAGAAATGTAGTAAAATTTTATTACTTTATTTGTTTTGAGGAACAAAAGTTATACCAAACTCTAAAAACTTTTTGAAATTGTTTATTAAACCAAGGATGGTAAGTAAATTTTTTAAAATTATAATCGTCTTTGATTTTTAAGGGTAGAATAATCATTAACAGTTTTTTTATATTTATATTTTTCAATCTTCTTTTGTATAGTCTTTATTAAAACCATTAATTAAAGAAGAATTAATAATATGTTTATATTCTTTATTAAATTCCTCTTTATTCAAGGATATATTTATAAATCTATAAATCAAACTATTATAAACAGCAAATTTATGTGAAAAAGGGTTAAAACTTGGTTTTTATGTAATTATTGATATGAGTAGACTTCCTATAAACACCAAAATCCAATTTATTATTATTTCTTATTATCTTCAAATCCAAAAAGGAAGAAAACCATCAATTTCAGTTTCTAATGTGAATTTTAAAGCGTTATCTTGTAAATTTAGTAATTTTAAAGCATCATTTATTTGTTTATCAGGAACAATAGCAAAACTATCATCAACATTTGTATACCAGTTTTTAAAAAATCAAAGGGAATGCTTTAGTGACTTGCATTTCGAAAAATCTCATAAAAAGATCATAATATATTCCTACTTCGCCTGCACCTCACGGATCGCTAGTCTTGACAACTATTGTCCACAAAACAATGACGCTCTTCGGCAAGTGTGGCCAACTTAAACAGTACTGCAGGTATCGCTGTCACTAGGTGTGTCTAATATAATCCCCACTGAATGGTACGGTAATAGTCTTGCTCAGTACAGTACTGGTTAATTGAGACAGTACAGTTGCGTGAATTACGTTTCATTTTTACTAACAAATGAGTGTTTAATCATGTTGAATCTCTATTACATTTACGATTCCTTGTTCCTAATCTCAAACAGAGCCATTTTACTTTACAATGTTTGCACATTGTTATTCCACAACCCTTATTTAAACTTGCGGGAAGTTACCTGGACTATGAAAAACATAACACTGTATCGGTATATGGCGCCATTTATAGCAGAACTAAATGAATCTATCACCGCTCCTTGCTAAGGTATGTTAATTACTCGATCTAGAGCCAGTAACCACGTAATAAATTAACTTTGTTTTTTCCGTAGTAAACAGTTTAATGGCTTAAATATCTTGTTTTCCTTTTACTAGACGGTATCAGGCCAGACACAATATGCTAAAAAGAACATTTATTAGTTGTGCTGAAACGATCCGCTCCTAATGGTCTTAAATATCACCTATCTGAAGCTTCTTGGCTAATTCTTACGTAGCAACTGCTTACACCAAGACATTGCAATGCTATACATTTGCCAACTTTATGATCTCCCTATTTCTGAATCTATTTCAGATGTCAGACTGAATGTTGGTAACACAATAAGACTTATTTAAGGTTAGAAGGTACTGCCTACCTCCAAAACACTATTTCCATGATTTTGTGTGCACATTACTAAGAAATTTTATTGATATGTACATGAAAATGTTCAAGAATGTTCTTAAAAGCTTTATCTTTAATAATACTACCTATTATTTGAAAATATTTTACTGATAATTTGTTATAATTTTAAAAAAGCACTAAAATTTCAGAAAATTGTATCTTTTTTAAACAAGTATTATGAATCTCAGAGAAAAATCCCTCCTTATAATTATTCTTATGAGTCTTCATAATACACACAAAAAATTCATATGTTTCGGTTGATTACTTGTTTTTAAAAACTGTAGCGGAGCCTGAAAAAATGTGAATCTGAGAAAAACAGCTTTAAAGTTTATATACTGATTACTGACTTCTCACATGAGTCAGAACATTCCTGCTGGATAGTCTTGACCCTCTGTATTCTCACTTGTTCTTTTCAAGTTGCTCTTCATTTGTCTTGGCTTCTTGGCCAGTTCTTCAACTATTTTATCTGCTTCCAGGACTCGCAGCTCATCAATTTCTGCATATGACGACTATCATGATTAGCACATGTATTGTGTGAACTGGGCCTACTAACTTCAATATTACTTGTAGTTTTATTGTCTATTGTATTTATATTTTCTACATTTACTGTTCTGTGTTTAGCAAAACGATTGCCTATAAGCTTTCTCTTTCGAAATGTTTTTGGCCAACCCATATCATATATTCACCAACAACTAGTACAAAATATTTTTCAGAACAAATAACTGTTCACATACACAGGCAAAGACAAAAGAAAAACTAACATCATTGGAGTTACAGTGGTACCAACAGAAAGCTTGAAAGATCCCTTACAAAACAAGGCTTAGTTCAGAATTATCTGTTCAGTATTACAGAAGTTATGATCGATTTTCTGAAAGCTTACCAAAAGGGGCGCGGCAAAAACTTAATACCCACTAATATAATAACCAAATTAGATATAAAATATTACTCCAATGAACTTTTTAACTATATATTTGTAATCTAAAGGGATGGCACTATAATACAAAGTAACAATAAAAAAGTGAATTTTAACCCCTAGTGCAGTACCTTCTCACCTTAAGAAGATAGGTTCTACTTTTTAGATACAGCCATTTATTCCTTCTCGTGCACGCAAAGTAGGGGAAACTAATGATAGTTCCAAAGAACTCAAGATGGTACCTTTACACTAAACACAAATAGTACCAATATTTCATTAGAAATTACCACAAGGGCGACACTAAACATTTTTATGTCATTCCTAAAAAATGTTTATATATAACAATTACTTTTTAATATTTTACCAGTTAATTGCCACGTATTTAGTTCGATTTCGTCTAATTGTGTGTTAATTATCATCAGTTAAACATATTTTAGAAACATGAAAGTAAAGTGGCCTTTTAGCAGTCCATGACTTTGTGAAAAGCAGAAAATTCTTTCGCTCAGTGCTCAAAAGCGTCTAACACGTCGGTAATACCAACTTTGGTTCTCGCGGAATGTGACAATCGTCTCATTCAAGGTAGTGAAAGTGACTGGAATATTGCTTGTATAAAATGGCAATCAGCATTTCAGTTTTCTCAAAAGACGAGATAATTTGGAAAAAGTTGTTATCTATCAATTAAATTTTGGTTGGTTATTTTCATTGTGTTATTATTTCCATTGTCATCCTTATGTAGAATGTTGTATTCTGAAAGTCATGTTGTCAACACTGTTGCTACACAAGACAAATGAATATCATGACCATAAGAAGGGTAAAACAATATCATATATTTTTATATAATCTATAATGTATCTATAAATATTGAGGACCGTCTGCAAATAGTGTATGATATACGGGTTAAAAGAATTTTATTTTGTCCATAGGTCTCGGCCTGCGGCCTCGTTTTGGAGTTACACCTACTCACAAAATAAAATCCTCCTTTTAACCTTTGTGTAATAAACAACTATTTTCACCCAAAAATGGATTTGACTTGAAAACATTTCCGGGCTATATTTCTTACTTTTGAAATTGTCATTAATGACTAAACAAGATGAAGAAATTGTTTAGAAACATCTTTGGTAAAGAAACTTCATCCAAGGCTACAGTTTAAAATTGTTACAGTGAATTAAAAAGAGATATGTTTTTTCTTAGTGAGGCTTCTCGTGGAAGGACGCCCAAAGAACTGTCGCTTGCAATGCTTGGAGAACATCAGCGGATAACTTATGAATTTATTCGGACAACAGTGGTTATTGGTATTGGTCAAATCCGAAACATTTTACATCAACAATTAGACGTGAGACAACTTCTTCCCCCACCTTTAACTCCAGTGGTCATATCGGCGGCCGTTCTCCTTTGGAACATGTCGAAGGTGTTAACTCGTATTCGCTGGATTTTAATAATTAGATCACGTACACATTTATACTCCGCCTTTAACTGCAATGGCCATATCGGCGGCCGTTCTCCTTTGGAACATATCGAAGGTATTAACTCGTATTCGTTGGGTTTTAGTCATTAGATCACGCACACATTCGCACTCTCATTCATACTTCCAGACTCTGGGGAGCATGAGGAATTATCTTGGTCGGAGAAAAATCCCCACCCGGAATGAACCTGGAACCCCTAGCACGGTAGGCAGGTGGTCTTACGGACTGAGCTATGGGGCCATGCCGAGACAACTTTGTCGTCAGATTCCACCTAAGTTGACTGCCATCAAAAACAACAACGCATCGATTGGTGCAGAAAAACTCTGGAAAATTACAGAAGTAGCACTTTAAATTTAATTTGCAATATCGTTACTGGTAATTAGGTAAATTATTTGGATTTATTGCTGTCATTCTGGAAATAATAATCTGCTCAATGGACTTAACAAAAAGAAAAAGAAACATAAGCACACAAAAGTGTGACAAATTCATAGTGCTGCTGAGAAGATGGTTGCTGGTTTTGCTTTTCTACACTATGACTTATTGCTACTATAACTTCGAAGACAGACCTCTCGTACCTGGATGTCCTAAAAGTCAACACCTGTCCTGAATGTTATTTCTTGCGATTTCTTTTAGTTTCTAAAAATTAAAAATAAAATTCTCTACATTGACATCACACATGGACCATTTTCTAAACATGCTTTCTAGGGAGAAGTTTAGGGTGCTCAAAACATTTCAGATGTAATCTTGACCTCAAATTTTGAGTATTCATATTAATTTTGCTATACTTTTATTAACTCACCTTGTCGATATGCTTGGTAACAGTTTTGCAACCGATTTTGAGACAAGGACTTCAAAATTTCAACATAGCCCAGAACTGCAAGTCCATGCAATGTTTACTCGCTTTCAGAAAAAAAAAAAAAAAAAAATCTCCGCACTTAAAACTACCTTTTACATGGAAAACGTTTCGAATATTTTTGTTTTTCCAAAAATGACTAAGGTGTTGAAAAAATACCCTTCTGTTCATTAAAGAACAGAATTTAGAATAGAATTTTTGAACATATTTCTGTCTGTAATATGCATTCGATCATACACTAATTTCCCAATTAGCTAGTGACTTAAAACTTAAACACAGCTCAGAATTGCACGACAAAGCGGCAGACAGGGAAGTGAAGTTATATGAGTACAAATATTATAAATAGTGTATGGAAAGATAGACTCAGACTGAAAAATTCAATGCCATAGCCGGGATTTGAACCACGGATCTTCTGGTTGCCGTCCAGCCGCTCTAACCCTTGAGCTACTATGGTCAGCGTGCCCACATGACATTAAATTCTCCAACTGACTCGTGTTTCTCCCGGTAACCACTTAGGAGTTCTCATAAACACATGAGACAACTACCTTAATGGCGACTTACAACATGTAAGGACTTTAAGGCCCGGGCTTTATAGTTAACCACTATTAGGTCAATTAATGGAAATTAATTGTTCTTTCACACTGGTCGTGTAAGTATGGAAAGGTAGAGTCAGACTGAAAAATGCAATGCCATAGCTGGGATTTGAACCACATATTTTCTGGCTGCCGTCCAGCTGCTCTAACCATTGAGCTACTATGGCCAACGTGCCGACATGACAAGGATTTACCGGAAAAAACACGAGTCAGTTGGAGACTTTAATGTCATATCGGCACGTTGGCTATAGTAGCTCAATGGTTAGAGCGGCTGGACGGCAACCAGAAGATCAGTGGTTCAAATCCCGGCTATGGCATTGAATTTTTCAGTCTGACTATCTTTCCATATTTTAGCCTACACACGGCCAGTGTGAAAGAACAATTAATTTCCATTATAAATATTGTTTCAATAATATATAAAATTTAAGAGTTTGCATCAGTCATCAAGTTGAAGAGAAAGAAAGGAAAGAAAGGAAAGAAAGGAAAGAAAGGAAAGAAAGGAAAGAAAGGAAAGAAAGGAAAGAAAGGAAAGAAAGGAAAGAAAGGAAAGAAAGGAAAGAAAGGAAAGAAAGGAAAGAAAGGAAAGAAAGAAAGAAAGGAAAGAAAGAAAGGAAAGAAAGAAAGGAAAGAAAGAAAGGAAAGAAAGAAAGGAAAGAAAGAAAGGAAAGAAAGGAAGGAAAGAAAGGAAGGAAAGAAAGGAAGGAAAGAAAGAAAGAAAGAAAGAAAGAAAGAAAGAAAGAAAGAAAGAAAGAAAGAAAGAAAGAAAGAAAGAAAGAAAGAAAGAAAGAAAGAAAGAAAGAAAGAAAGAAAGAAAGAAAGAAAGAAAGAAAGAAAGAAAGAAAGAAAGAAAGAAAGAAAGAAAGAAAGAAAGAAAGAAAGAAAGAAAGAAAGAAAGAAAGAAAGAAAGAAAGAAAGAAAGAAAGAAAGAAAGAAAGAAAGAAAGAAAGAAAGAAAGAAAGAAAGAAAGAAAGAAAGAAAGAAAGAAAGAAAGAAAGAAAGAAAGAAAGAAAGAAAGAAAGAAAGAAAGAAAGAAAGAAAGAAAGAAAGAAAGAAAGAAAGAAAGAAAGAAAGAAAGAAAGAAAGAAAGAAAGAAAGAAAGAAAGAAAGAAAGAAAGAAAGAAAGAAGGAAAGAAAGAAAGAAAGAACATCATGTAATAGATAATTGATTTATGAATAATTCACTCACTTTAACTGCCATACAAATGTGAATTTTCTGCTACTGTGTATACTCCTTACTATTAACTCTTTATATGTAAGGTTATACAATTATGATCTATGAGCGTTGTTTCTATTAAAGCCTTGTGCTGAACATTTATCTCCAATAAACAAAAATAACTTATTCCTAGAAGTAGACAACTTCCAGGCGTTGTGGAAGCAAACAACGCAATTATGTAAACGAATTGAAGGAAATGATCCCGTTCAACAAGGAGCAGATATAATTGTTGCAGAATAAAGGGCCTATTGTTGCAGAGAGCGCCATCAAATTCATGGGACGCATGCTGTAAACAGCGTTACTCTGGAACGCCAAAAATAAAGTTTCTCGAGAAAGACACGAGCAATTTGCAGAGGCACAAGGAGCCGTTCACTCGCTGGCTGCGAGAGGAAAATTAACCAAACAATGGCAAGATAAATAAAACGGCGTGCTTTTGTTGTCTCGGCGCCGTAAACTGTGTCTTATCTTGTGTTGCTCTCTTATCGGCCCACCTCCATTCATATTTCCTCCCTACTCGCTCCACCTACATTTGCTTCTTAATCTTCCTCCAGAGTATTTATTTTAACCCAACTTTTTTCTTGTTGTTTTTCTCCCCTCTGATGCCTCTACTTGTGAACCTATTTCAACGCAACTGAGCCCAAAGCAAATCTCTGTGCAACATACCTGCATATTATGACGCAGTGTAAGACTACTAGAAAGTCGGCGACGGGGAGTCGGAGCGATAAACAGATAAGCAACACGCTCGTCGAACGTAGAAACCGTAAGCGTATTGCCAGATAATTAGAATATTCCGGAAGTTCCTCCAGCTTGAACCATCTGGAGCTGTGTAGCTATGTCCTATCTTTTTATTTTAAATTAGCCTCCTCCAACGTAAGTCATAGCGGACGATGAATGAAATGGATAAAATGATACTTATGAGCCTCGAGTCCACAGAGCTTAGAGTTGCCTTATCTTTCAGGATAAGGGGAAAAACCTTATCCGGATAACTCATCCTATCCGAAATTCGAATTCGAGACCTCTTGGACGTGAGGTACACCACGCTACCATCCACGCTATAGAAGCGGGCATATCCTTCTCGGTGTGGCAGAGATGTTCAGATGTACACATAATGTCCACTGCCAACTGAAGATGGAATAACATGTAATTCCGAAAACGTTTCTGCAACTTTCTTCAATTAACATTCCCAACATTAAGTCATATTGGACGATGAATGAAATGGTGTCCAAATGTGACCAGGGTTCAGAGAGCTTAGAGTAACCTGACATTCATCTTACAGGGCAAGGAAATCCCCAGTACAAAACAAATTATTCCGGTAACTTGCCCTGACTGAGATTCGAACTCTTACGACTATACAGAGTTCTTCCACGAATGATTGAGTTAATTAACTGTCAAATACCATGATCATATTAGCCCAGCCGGTGAGACAGAATTTTGTCACTTAAGAGTTCTTTAACATGCCAGTAAATATGCTGACTTGGGGCTGTCTGTAGCTTTTAAGTACACTCCGGAACCATCAATTTGGGCCGGATTTGAACCCAGATTTTGACATCAGTAGGCCAGCTGAGACACATTCTGACCAGTGTTTATGTTGCGTTCTGCTAGCAAGGTTACTGCAAGCGATTAGAGACTGATTTCTTGTGTTCTAATGAGAACCGTCCGTAAGAGGAGGCTACGTCGTGTTGCGCATTTCATTACGTCGCGAGGAAAGCGATAAAAATATAAGAGTTGGAACTACAGTTCGTCTTGTTTATATTGAAACATTGTAATATAGCTCTTTTGCTCACACAGTTATAATTAACCCCATCGCCTCACTTTCATATAAGGTTCCCATTGACTCCACATGAATATATTGTAGCTATCCCTTCAATACTTTAAAGAGCAGCGCTTTAAAGATAGCTGGTAGATGGTGGTAGTATAGATATACCGTCCATTAGTCTGCTTATATCTTCAGCTCCATTGTCACCCATTACTGCATTACACCCGTGGTCTTCAAAGTCATCCGATTCGATCAGTTCCTTCTAAAGTTATGATGAAATTATGTAACATAACCATAAGAGCCCAAAGCAGAGAAACTAGTTTAGAGAAAAACAGATATTTCTTAAAATCAATTTCCATTCCGAAGTATTACTTGCGAACATGATGTAAAGAGTAAATTATGTTGGCAACACCAGATAAAAATTGAACAGCACAGAGCAAAGAAAATAATAATCTATGCTTTGGGCCCTTATGTAACTGAATATCAGTAAAAACTGGTGAGACAGCTTCTTATGAATGTTTCATTAAATCAAGGAGGGCCTAAAGCACAGTTACAACTATCTGACAACAAGGTTGGCAAATGTCAGCAGCGAAATCTCAAAATCAACGATGTTGTGCTTCAGGCCCTTATGGTTGTAAGCGCCTCAATTAATCCGTGTTTTTCCCAGTGCATTTCTTCATATGTTCACAGGCAGCCTTCCGAATTTCTGGAGTAACTTTTAGTGCTGCATTGCAGAAGATATCACATTTCGTTCTTTGAAAGCCACGTTATGTTTCGTCACATCTGTTTTTATTTGTGCCCATATTAGCTCGATAGCACTCATGTCATATTGATACGGAGGTAAGGTATATCCATTTAATTTAGCATACCGTCTGAACCTTTCTTTGCTTCTCTTAACTTTAGTTAAGTCGTATAATATTGGTTTTGATGCCATATTTCTCATCAACATGCAGCATTGTTTGTAAATAATTAAGCCTTGCAGTAGATGGAGTATCTGACGAAGACTAGGCAGTCGCGGATAGCAGAGGCAATGTGTTTAAAAAACGTGTCACCCCACCCTTGCCACACGGAGGGGTAGCGCTAAGTACGTCATGTTTTAAGTTAAACGATACGAACCTTAGTGACAGCTAAATGAAATCCTAGAGCAAGTTGAACTGGATTTCTAGCGACAATGGAACCTTAGAAGTGATTATTTAAAAACTATGCGATCCAGATGAATCCGCTTGGATTGAATTATATGCGGAAGGGATTCCAAACCATAGACAGGTTATTGTAGGACCCTTGCGAGGAAGGGATGAAATGGGAGCCCTCTGCGGCCGTGCCAGAAACAGGTTGTGGGGGTTGAGTTGTGTTGAGGGCGCTCAACTGCTAGGTCATTAGCGCCTCAACAGGAACAACGAGGCAAAAGGCAGGGGGACCTACCAATAAAACCGACTGTAAAAGTCAGGGGGTAAAACAGTGAGCTAAAATGTTAAAATCCGGGTAAAAGGTCGCACAGCTACAAGTGAACAGGTCAATGAGCACCACGGGAGCGTGGTAGATAAAGGCGAATGCTGTGTGCGTAGTGCAAGAACTACCTCACCCAGTACCTAAAAGCTAAATCTGCAGTATCTGTGACAAAAACTTAAAAACCTTTTGGACAGCTTGGGAGTCATCAGCCAGTACTGCTGCAAGAGGAACCGGCAGCTTTAGGATGGCACGAAGGTATCCTAAGAAAGCACACTCCAACAGCACCTGACGAACCGACGAACTGTCCACACACAACGGACAAAGTAGTGTAGGTACCCGCTTTAAAAGGTACGTGTGCGTAAAAGCGCAGTGCCCAATGCGTAACAGTGCCAAAATCACTTCTTCGCGACGAGAAGCACGCTGGGAGGTCCTCCAAGGAGTCTGGAATGTCCTTTACCTCTCGCAGTTTGTTACAACAAAGAGTCAACCAGTCCCCGCGCCATCGCGAAAGCACTGCTCTCCGAACAACTAGCCTGAAGTCTTCAGATTTGATGTAAGCAGCACGGATTAGGGGCGCTGCGGTTGCCGCCTTTGCCGCCAAATCCGCCTGCTCGTTCCCCGGCAAGCCAACGTGTTCAGGAATCCAAGCAGAAATCACGCTAATGCCAGAGGCGCTTAGAGCATGGATGGCATCCTGGACACGCTGTACAATCGGATGGTGCCAGAAACACGGGTAAAGGCGCGAGCAGTACGATAAAATGAAACGAAAATGCTACCATAGCTAATAGCTTTATATAAACCATAACCTTTACATCATAGTTTTAAAGAGAGGCGGTCAGCAGGTTAAAACGAAGTACGAAATTAGTCGAAGAGGTAAGCATAACAAATGGAACGTGTTCTCTTGTATAAACAGTACGAGAGTGGCACTCAGAAGACTTGGCAGCCGTAGACACGTCATGTCACAGTCGTTACGTTGTAAGTGCACTAGTGCCAGCACAAAGTGCATTTTGTGAAACATTCTCAATTCATGTAAAACAAAAACAAAACGACAAGCAAGGAGGAAACGAGTATTCAAATGCGGATGACCGCAGGATATGAATGTGATTATACACATACCAATCTTATCAATCGCACAGGTTTAACACAACATACTTCTCTTCATAAACACAGAGTAATAAAGCGACAGCAAAAACAATTAAAAGTGAAGACGTTAAGACATCATTGCACGAGGGAAAACCGCGAAAAGAAAAAGGTGTGTCTGTTTGTAAAAACAACTTAAAAGCATGTTTAATGTCAAGGTTTTCCAATAATGGCATACGACAAATTTCAGGAAAACCCCTTCCACACATGGAAAATTTTTCGAAAACTTTGAGCATCTTAAAAATGACAAGCCATTTTGATTAGATCGCCATACATTTATGATATTTTTATGACAAATGAAATATATATTTTCAATTTTCATGGATTGTCCTCTTAAGTCCTGTACATTCTCCACGATTTTTACATAACTTGTAAACCGTAAGATATGTCTTACATCCCAAAAAAGTGACAGAGTTGGCCATTTCTTAAACATTCCTTTTTATTTGTCCGTATTTTTCATTACTTAATATCTTTCTCAAACGGAAATCATTATTGTTCTTTTTATATCTTCTGGCCATATGCAAACACTAAAGTGGAGCCGGCCCTTGTGGCCATGGTCGTTAGAACGTATGTCTTTAGCGTTCCACCGCGTAGAGAGTCGCGGGTTCGAGTCCCGCCCTGGGCATGGGTGTTTATGTGTATAATGTGTGTGAAACTACAGAAGACAGATAGGTAATTAAACGGAAACAATAAAAACGGTTAAATAAGGAAAAGAAAAATATATATCTATATACATAGATATATATTTTTGTAATAAAAAAAGTGGTAAGTAAACCTATCAATACATTTTTCTCATTAATATATTGTGACTTTGTGGATTCGTAGAATTAAAAGTCCAACATGCAGAAATTCAAAATGGAATTACGTAACATACACATAATAATTCTAGACTGCTCTAGAATGTTCTCTATCAATCAAGATGTCACCAGAATTTTCCATCTATCTAAGTTTGTTTCGGCAGACCTTTTATCTCCACGCTATCTGTATTTGTTTCGGCATACTCTTTATCTCCGTCCTGCACTATCAGTTCCTTTGTATGCACAAGCCGCGCTATCGCGATAACGGGTTCGCGACAATATTTTGACTATTTCCAAATGAAACATATGTTAGGTTTCCTCATGAGTAATGTCATTTTTATATTACATTTTATTTTGGTGTTTTGGAAAATCTATTGGGTTTCTTTGCTTTGTCAATGCAAATTACAGGATGCCATGTCTAGTGTTGCGTACATTACGAGCTTACATCAGCCTTCAGTTGTTAATATACCATCATAAAATGAGGATAACAAAGTTTGAACTTAGAGTTCTTCTAAAACATTACTGGAAACAAGATTATAAAGTAGCTACTGCAGCTCGAAGAATATGTGAAGTGGAAGGAGAAGGTGTCGTTAGTGAGCGTATGGTACAACGATGGTTCCAACGTTTCAACAATGGAGACGAAAACACTAAAGATTTACCACGTTCTGGAAAATATAAGGTATGGAATATTGAAGATACACGCCAAGTTTTGCAAGAAAATCCCCAAAAATGTACGGTTAGGCCTTCAGAAGAACTTGGTATATCAAAACATATTGTGACTTTGTGGGTTCGTAGAACTAAAAGTCAAATATGCAGAAATTCAAATCGTTCTTTATTTGCGTAGAAATTACACTCACAGTAGCAGTATTACATCACATACACAATCACAATCTACCAAGGTCAATGATCACAAACAGCGTTCTGATTACACCTGTTTACATCAGCTCTCGTTACAACATCTGTTCACGACTGACTCCTGGCGAGTCGTCGTCCCTTAAATAACTCATTGATAAATTCGATAGACTTCTGGAATAAACAAGAAATAGACTGTTCTCTGTCAATCAAGATATCACTAGAATGTTCCGTAAGCGTTACTTAATCTGTGCCGGCAAGTCCTTTATCTCCGCTATCTTTATTTGCCGGCTCTTTGTGTACACACTGTCTGCCTATCAGTTCCTTTGTGTAAACAAGCCGCGCGAACCCTTTTTGCGCGTAAGCCGCCAGTCGTAAAAAAGGGATTCGCGACAATACCATGCATGGGCACATTAAGACATTTGGAAAATCACACAGAAGCTGTGGATCTGTACCTCGTGAACTGACACCTCAACAGGCTGAACGTATTAGCTTATTCGTAATCTCGTGGATGGTATATTTGTCAGGAGAACTGTAAGTTGTGATGACGGATGGCTGTATTACAAAACCCTGGTGCCTCGAAACAGTAGCTTGATCCCCGCCAACCTGCCAAAGTAATTATTTAAAAAATCAGTTCGATCTCAAAGTAATGTTGTGTCTGGTGGAATTCTGAAGGTGTGATTCACTGGGATTTTGTTCCAAACGGGTGGAAGATTGTTGCGGATCTTTATTCTCAACAACTGGAAGGAGATACCTAGTATTAGTTAACCGAAATAGAGCTCTATTGCAACAGGACAGTGTAACATCCCATACTACACGAACAACCATGGAAGAAATTCAGGAATTGGAAGGAATTGAACTGTTACTACACCTAGCATACAGCCCTGATCTCGCACTATGAGATTATCATCTTTTTTTATCCATGGTCCATTTTCTACGTGGAAGGAATTTTGGCAACATTGAGGCTATCACCAAATTATTCGCATCAAAAACCAGAGAATGGTAACATCGTAGGATAATAAACCTTGCTGAACCAAGACAATAGAATCTAATGGTCTATGAAAGGTTAGAGCCAGACTGAAAAATTCAATGCCATAGCCGGGATTTGAACCACCAATCTTCTGGTCTCTGTCATGAAAATTGAAAATATATATTTCATTTGTCATAAAAATATCATAAATATATGGCAATCACGAGTCAGTTGGAGAATTTAATGTCATGTTAGCACGTTGGCCATAGTAGCTCAACGGTTAGAGCGGCTGGACGGAGACCAGAAGATCCGTGGTTCAAATCCCGGCTATGGCATTGAATTTTTCAGTCCGTATCTACCCTTTCAAAGTGCGTCCTACACACGGAAAATGTGAAAGAACAATTAATTTCCGTCAATTGTACCTAATAGCGGTCCGAACTACAAAGCCCGGGCCGTGAAGTACATACAGCATAGTAAGTCGTCATTAAGTTAGTTGACTTATGTGTTTATGAGAACTGCTAGTGGTTTATCGGCAAAACACACGAGTCAGTTGGAGAATTTAATGTCATGTTGGCACGTTGGCAATTGTAGCTCAATGGTTAGAGCGGCTGGACGGAGACCAGAAGATCCGGGGTTCAAATCCCGGTTATGGCATTGAATTTTTCAGTCTGCCTCTACTCTTTTATAGTGCATCCTATACGTGACTAGTGTGAATGAACAATTAATTTCCAATAATGGTCTATACTGTGAAAATGATTTCATTATTTAATAAAATAACTGTTTTGCTTTAAAAAAGCATTACTTATGAAAGTTATGAGACCGTATCTATACCTCTGTTTGGCATTAACTCGTCACATTCATGTTTACGAAAATCTTCTATTTCCTCGTCATTAGTTTCATTATGAATTGAATTTCTAACATAACCATATAAGTACAAGATAATATGGTGACACATATTCTATCCCCATAGAAAGACACATTGGCGAATCAATTTCTAAAAGTTAACATTTTCAATAATATTTATGAATATTTCATCTAACATCTCAATAAATTTAACTAATAAATGCACTCATCGCCACTTCCCTTGATCCGTATGAAGCACACGCCCATCCATTTTCACAGTATACCAGTCTATGGCTTGGACTTTCAAAGAAAACGAATGTCAAAACCGTTATATAGCAAACATCTCTTAAATTACTTGACTATCGCTTGAAGTCTACTGCCTTCCCATATTCCGCTTGTGGTTTAAGGAAATCCTACAAATCTTTATCTGGATTAATAAGAAAAAGAGAAAAATCATACGCGTAATACATCAGACTTTTTATGTACCTTTTATGACGTTTTACTGTATTATATGTAGTAGCATTCCTCCATTGTTGTGGGTTTCGATGCCCCGAAGTTGCGGCAACATATATAGCAAGATTAGTACTGGTATCTCGTTTCCCGTCGTTGGTCTTACTTCGTCGATCTTAACTTCGTGCAAAATATTATAACTTGATTAAGAAGATGTTCCCCGAAGTTATCAGGAAAATCCTTAATTATGCCTCGGCTAGCTTTTAATATTCTTCTGTTATATTCTTACTTACGAACAATGAAAACTCTAAGTTACAAGGGTGGTAACGAGTGAAGAAATCATTAAGATTTTTAATTTGAATTTCTATAAGAAATTAATCTTTTGTTTATTTCTTTTAACACCAAATCCATTACAATTCTTATCACAAAACTTTATACTGTGATCGGAATCAATCTAATACTTCAAATTGAATTAACACTTAAATATTTTCGAGCAATTTAAAAAGCGTCCGATCTCTTCGGCGTTCCAGAAAGAATAACGAAATTCCTTTCGCTTTCTACACCAAGATTATTTAACCCTTCGTTACTATCGCTATATGATTGGCCGATTTACTATTACGTCACTACATTAAGTAATACAATTATTATTACAGCCAATCACAAAATTACATATATGTTTACACAGTTTTGTTTGTTTTTCTTTTATAAAGTTTTCAAACCCGTTTTAAATATAAATCAAAACAACTGTTACATATATAATCAATGGCAAACATTGTTTATTACTATCATATTATTCTCGTTGTTACGTATTTTGCTAAAATTCACACATATGTTTGTTAGCCTGAAATTGTTGCGTGCATTTGCTCTTACAATAACTTTAAAACAAAATAGTAATGAAGAATGACGTTTACAGAGGTACATTATAAGTAGCTTATGAGTGGAAATCCCTGAGTTCAGATACCTATACAATGGAATGTCAGCTCTCTCGTCTAATCCCTGTTAGTACGACAGGTACGCATCCAACAAAAACAATCCTCACTTCCGGTTAAAAAAGAGAAATGGGCATGTATTGACCAACACGTGTAAAAACCAGCTGCACCGCACGTGTTCCTTACCTAAGAAAGGAACCAGCAAATCATTTCCCATTCCATTAGGGGCGAGTCATACGTCCCACTACACCCCCATCCTCTCTCGGTCGACCTTTAAAAAACCTGATGTTTCCACTCGCATTACTCTTTGCTCACGCTTGCCAACACATTCTTAAAAATGATTATTTCTCTATTTACTTCATGTTAATCAGAAATGGCTTTATTAGTTTAAATACCGTGCGTTGCTTATGATGGTTTATCCCTATAACACTTAGCTTTACGTTACACTTGTCCAATAAAGCTTTATTTCTTTAGAAGTATTCAAAAATATTACACAAGGCACTATATATACCACAGTTTCTGATGACGGTTCCTTGCTAATGCAACTGAGTGAGTTATGTTGTCCATCATTGTCCACAGCGTAGCGTACCTGCCTCGTGTTCCAGAGGTCTCGAATTCGAACCTCGGTCAGGTGGATAAAGTCTTCCTCCATGGCTTTCCCTTATTCTGAAAGATGAATGTATGCTAACTCTTAAGCTCTATGGAACGTGTACTCATTTGAACATCATTTCATTCATCGTCCGATATGACTTAACGTTGGAGGTTTCCCCTTATCCTGAAAGCTGAATATCTGGTAACCGTAAGCTTTATGGACCCTGTACTGATTTGAATATCATTTCATTCATCGTCCGATATGACATCGTCCTGAAAGGTGAAAGTCAGGTCACTCTAAGCTCTATGTACCCTGTACTCATTTGAACATCATTTCATTCATCGTTTGATATGACTTAACGCTGAAGGTTTTCCCTTAGTCTGAAAGATCAATGTCTGGTAACTCTAAGCTCTATGTACCCTGTAGTCATTTAAACATAATTTCATTCATCGTCAGATATGGCTTAACGTTGGAAGTTTTCCCTTATCCTGAAAGATGAATGTCTGGTAACTAAGCTCTATGTACCCTGTAGTCATTTAAACATAATTTCATTCATCGTCAGATATGGCTTAACGTTGGAAGTTTTCCCTTATCCTGAAAGATGAATGTCTGGTAACTAAGCTCTATGTACCCTGTACTCACTTAAACAATTTCATTCATCGTCCGATATGCCTTAACGTTGGAGGACTAAAATAAAATATTATATCTCTTTTAGTGTTATGATCATATCGCGAGGGGGGGGGGGGGGTTGAAACATATGAAGTGTGAAAGGGTAGAAGGGTAGAGGCAGAATGAAAAATTCAATGCCATAGCCGGGTATTTGAAACAGGGATCTTCTGCTCTCCGTCCAGCCGCTCTAAACCATTGAGCTACTATGGTCAACGTGCCAACATGACATTAAATTCTCCAACTGACTCGTGTTTTTCCCGGTAAACCACTAGGAGTTCTCATAAATTCACGAGACAACTACCTTAATGGCGATTTACTATGCTGTAAGTACTTTAAGGCCCGGGCTTTATAGTTCGGACCACTATTAGGTACAATTAATGGAAACTAATTGTTGGAAATTAACCTAATAGTGGTTAACTATAAAGCCCGGGCCTTAAAGTACTTACAGCATAGTAAGTCGCCATTAAGGTAGTTGTCTCATGTGTTTATGAGAACTCCTAAGTGGTTTACCGGGAAAATATGAGTCAGTTGGGGAATTTAATGTCATATCGGCACGTTGGCCATAGTAGCACAATGGTAGTGCGGCTGGACGGAAACCAGAAGTCCGTGGTTCAAATCCCGGCTATGGCATTGAATTTTTCAGTCTGACTCTACGTTTCCAAAACTAATTGTTCTTTCATACGAGGCACTATGAAAGGCTAGAGTCAGACTAAAAAGTTCAATGCCATAGTCGGGATTTGAACCACGGACTTTCACATTTGAAGTGTTTCTCTTAAGGTTATTCTACTTTTTTGTCGTTTTAAACTTTGTTCATATACGCACGTGAAGAATATAACAAATAAGGAATAATCCGAAAAGGAATGGAACCCGTAACGTCCGGTCCGTTCGGCAGCCTCTGTGGTGCTTTTTAAGGACTCAAATGTACCTAAGAGCAGCACTGATCACATTCCTGTGGTTGAGGTGGACCCAGCACCTGCAATGCTACCGAATACTTGGGCACAAGACGTAGATTAAATATCGTCGCGTGACAAATGTTGCTTATATAGAGGCATTTGGCTTGACAACTGAAGCTTCCAAATCTGACTGAGTTCTTTTTAGTGGTTAGGATTGGATATTTAATACCACGATCTACAGTACCATTCTAAGTATGAAACAATAGTGGAAATGGAAACATCGTAATAAAGACACTAGTGGGTAGCGTCATCTTATGGCATCTGCTCCACTCATGAAGGCATACAGTTGTCTAGGACTAAGGCATCTGTGGACATGTGTCTAAGCAATATTTTATGATAGAGGAATGAGACCTAGAAGGTTAACTGTCCTCCATACACCGAGCCATGATGTGTCTCGTAACAGATTCGACGCGATATCACTACTTAATTAAAATACACAAAATAAATAGTAAAAACAAAGCGTTTTTCAATTGTCTAGTTCTGAATCCAGGTGGCAGATTGCGAAGTCTAAAATCTTTTCATAAAGTCTAGCATTTGTGCCACACTTTAACATCGATAATTATACCATCTCGTTTGCTGTTGTATTAAACATTGGTTTATTATTACTTTAGGTTACATTTATAAATACTAATTCCACACTATCATTCACACTCCTGGACTCTAGTGCAAATAAAGAAATAAAAAATTGAGAAGAAGGAACGCTCATCTCCTACCGGGAATCGAGCTCGTAACTAGCATAGTAATCACAGAGACAGGGGTTTTCTTATAATTTCTTGGACTTTTCTAATTATTTATTAATAGAAATAATATTGAAATTCTGGTATACTTGTATTATAGGGCAGAAAGGGTAATTATTGAATCTGTGCATAAAGCAACAGAAAAACTTAAAGAACACAAATAGTTGGTGGTCGGAATTGGAAACAACGTTGTCGAAGATAGACATGGGAGATTTATGGAGAGCTGAGGAGTCAAATCATATCGGTTTTTGGAAGGAAGTGAGAACTAGAGTACAAGACATAGATAGGCAAGAGATATGGGAAAGTATAGAAGAAAAGAAATCTTTGAAATTTTATAAGCAATTAAAGACAGAATGGGGTAGGGAAAAAATATATAGATCAATGTGACAAAACTGGAAGAGAAGGCATAACATGGATGAGAGTAGGAATAATATATCTAAAAGGGTTGAGAAGTAATGAGGTAGGGATATGTGAATTTTGTGGAGATGAAGAGAGCACTATGCATTACCTGATAGAATGTAAGTAGTTAACAAATTGCAGGAGAAAAGTATGGGATAAGAAATGGGACAGTGTGAGCAAAGACGTAGTGGTGTTACGTGTGTTAACGGTAAAGGGAGAAAAAAATAGATGTATAGGAGAATTCTTATATAGGTTAACAGAAAACTGGATTATGATAAAAGAAGTGAAGGTGAAGAAGAAATGACACCAAGCTGATCAGGAAAACCAAACGCTTATGTCCAGGCAACCTGAGTGAGCGAGTATATCTTAGGTCAGCAATTTCATTTATTTGGACAATTCGTATAATAGTGCATGTTCGATGTTAAAGTAATTGTAGTGAAAATGTAATGCAAACTGTACAAATAAATATCAACAAATATCAATTATTGATTTTACAACTATTCTTTTATGATTTTGACTGACATCTATTGAGTAAACTATTGCATTCAACCAAACATTTCGATATCGAGATTTTCTACAGATATGATCGTGCTTTGAAGTCCATAAATTAAGAAACGAATTCTTAAAAGTGGTGCACATATACAAGACGTAACATATAAAATCACTAGAGAATCACTAGATAGAATCACTAAGATGGAAAATCTATTGGGAACTCCGTGCAGGACAAGGAATAAAATTAGGAACGCATTAATTGAAGAATGGCAACATGAATGGGATCAAATTGATGTAGTAAGAAGAAATCTCTCATAGTATAGATGAAAGGTTAAAATTAAAGGAGATCCAACAAAGATGTAGTGGAATGCAATACATTTCAGATCATGGACCGTACAAGACATAATTTAACAACATACTTTAACAACCTGCATGGAAGAAGATGGAACATGCTTTATTTGAATGTACAAAGTATACACAACAGCTAGAAGAAGAGAGGAAAGAATTAGCAGGAAAATGTATATGGAACATCATTAGGAATAGGGAAGATTTTAAAATACTAGAATTGGCAGCAGAGAAGGTCTCAACAATAGTAATGGATGAATACAATTAACAAAGACAGCAGCAACGACGAGTAACAGACAATATTCAACATAGATATCGTGAACCACCTTCCACACCGAGAAGATCTGAACGACTTCCAGGACAGAATATGGGCACCTAGCTTCAACTTCCAAAGGAAGAAGAGGAACATTACCTAGTCAAAGAATTATTGCAAGAAGACAATCTTGGATTCAACAGAAAGATTTGAAGCGACAGAAGGAGACAACACCAACCACACAGACAGAAGAGGATAAATGGATTTATTAGGAATAGGAAGGTAGAAGTAGTTTAGACTGAGAAAATTGTAAGTTAGAATAGAGCAGTTAGATTAGATTAGATAGGTTAGTGTAGGTTAGTTCATCTGCAAAATTTTGAATATCAATATAACCATTATGTTTGAGTAATAATAAAATTATAATAACTGTGTCTTGGTATAACATCTAGAAGCCAGCACATAAGAAATGCAGATTTTTTTGTGTGTGTATTTTTTATTTACATGAAGCCTGGTACAAATTTAAAATGTAATAACTTGAAAACTAAATGAAATAGTGACTTAAAACAGTTGAAGTTCAGACACATTTTGATAGTGCGTTGCCTTAAAACAGATAAGTAATAAAGGGAGTCATATAAAGTGAACAGTTGCGGCTATCTGTTACGTTTTATCGCGTCTACAGATCGGAGAGGTGGTTTATGCTACAACATTGTACTTCGGTCGTATCACTCTGTGAGGAAACGAAAAAAAGAAAAACGAGCCAAATGAAACCGCCCGTCAGAATGATCAGTTCATGCTCTGCTGACTCAGTCTCAAGGTCCATCAGACGTCGTCGTCGTCGTCGTCGTCTGCCCAACTCTCAGTTTGAGGACGTATGCTAATGCAACACTTGGCACGTTTTCTTATCTCAACAAATAATAGTATAATTCCAATGAACACATCAAATAAAATATACAGCACATTTACATTTTAGTCTTTCTTACACCTGAGGTGAAGGAGTTCCATGCGACTTAGGAGTTGCTACAAATACTACTAGAGAGTCCTTCATTTAAAACCTTACCGGCGCACGCTATTTCACCTGTGTGCGAGTGGGTGCGCCACAGTCCGCTTTGTTCCCACATAAACTCCGCACGTAGAGCATGTAACACTCTTACCTTACAGAAGATGCTGGAAATAACGTCCACACTCGGCTAAACAAGCATTATATCGGAAGAACACATTCTGATTGACACGATTAATCTAGGCCACTGTAATGTTCCCAATTTCATTTCTAATATTTTGTTTTAGTTCTTCCAACGTTTAAGGATTTGTCTCGTAAACTTTGTCTTTCACGTTGCCCCATGCACTGTTAGATCGGGGGACCGAGAACGCTTATCACTTGAACACTTCCATAATTGTACTCATGGTCCCTCTACTCTATGGACAGAAGCAGAATCTTGTTGAAGTCTTGTTTTGTCAGTTAATGATAAAACGGGTTAACATGTCATTTCGGTACCTCTCTACATTTACAGTCTGCTCGTAGGAATATTGGACCAATCTAATAATATAATAGAACACCAAACTCCAACTTGTCGACCGTAATGAGGGATCTCAATTTTCGGTTGAAATGCAATACAGTTACTATAAGTATAGAAGTGTAACATCCGTTGTTATTATTATGTGTTTCAAATGGGATGATGTTTGGCCTTGAGCGCTATTAGGTGGGCAACCAATCGGAGTACTGCGGTGTTGTCCTATTGCATTCCCACTATGTGGTGTGTGACGAGCAGCAAACTAACCAATGTCTAATAAACACTATTCGCGCTAAGACAAAAATTCAGATTTTTCAAAAACTGGTCCATGAGGAAGGAGAGAGTGATGTATTTCACACAACCGTAAAACACACATTTTTAGCTCAAATAGTTTTCCTAATACAAATAAAGTAGATACCATTATATTATAACAATACATTGCAACGTAATCATTGTAATCAATATCATTATTGGTTGGCATGTATGCGTGAAGGTATATTTAAAATTACTCAAACTGAAACGTAAACATTTGACATGACGTGGTAAAAGAAATATGTACTTGGAATAAGCCAAGGTGTTTGATAAATTCGATGAGTCTGGCAGAACATGTCTGGTCACATATCTTTGTTTATGAATGGTTCGTAATCTCTATTTACTCTAGAGAGTTCAAAGCAGCATTATTTAGTTATTCTTACATGAAAAAGTGTATCAGCTGGATTAAAAAGACGCGATCCACCCCCCCCCCCCTTACTACTGCCAGAACAGTCCAATTGAGTTAATGTGGGCTCAAATTATGTTGTAAACAGAAATAATATTTTTAAAGTAACTGACGTTTAACGACTTATTCACAAAGATATTGACAAGGAACACAACAAGAGTGAGAACACTGCGCAAGACATCAGATAAACTATAAGAAGATGCCTTTTGGAAATAAATATCACGTAACAAGATTTCGTAAGTAACATTCACAGCTATACGATGCACCGCTGGTATTTTCGTTGGATTAGAAAAATAAGTAATTCATAAACTATAACTAATTTTAAACTAAATATTTAAAACATTTGCGTAATATACGAATATCTATGCGGCAATTGTGATTTCAACAACTGCATTATTATAAAACTTTGTAAAATTCAGTTTGCGTTCCCTTACGTCTAGCGTCAAGAGCACTGGCAAGTGTGTGAGAGAGAGGGAAATATAAACAGAGTGAGGATAACGAGGTGGCAACGCTGAAGGCTCTAACACATCTGATTCACTACAGGCCAGAACTCTTCCCATTTGAAACACATCTAAACGTGTGTTTTAATAAGTCCTAAAATTAATTGAGAAGTCACTATCAGATAACAGCTAGTGGGAGAGGTGTATAGCATGCTGATCCCATGCTTCGCGTGTCGAGTACAGTGGAACACAACAGTTTTGCAAGACTTCACCTATAGTTAGATGATAAGAATCTTAATACGGTCTCTTATTTGCTTCAGACTCAGTAAATATTCTTTCCCACCACTAGCTCAACCCCTACTTCCTACTAGCCAAAACGTCAGTGAACGAACAGTTGATAATTTTTCCCCACGCCTGTCTGTCCTTGTCTTACCTTGTCCACAAAGTTCCGCCTTAAGTATCTGCCCATCGCGTCTTCAGTGTCCCCGTCTCAATTAAATTCATCCAGTACGTAACCGCTATTGTCTATTTCCACAGCTCACCAGTAGATTCCTCAAAGACGGAATCAAAGGTGATAGGCACGATATGAAAGTGGGCCACCAGTGAAGACTTGTGAGGTATGGTGTTCCGTCGCCAATGGGCGAATACATTAATCATAATGACAGAGCGATTAGCTACGTGGTAGGCAGCCTTCGTCAGAGAAATTGAATACCCACAACACGCACATCTCCGAGAGATGTGGTGGTCCAACTGCCAATCCAAACAAAATGTAACGCTGTAGTCACATCTATTCTCTTACAACACGCTATAGATAAGGGAAATCAAGTGATAGTCAAATATTTTGAACAAATTGTGGATTTTAAACGCTATGCTCTTTGTATGACCACGAGAAAAAAATGAACAGCGACTTAACAGTTCAGTGAAAGAATGATTTGATAATGGAAACAGTTCATGAAATAACTTTTTTATTTAACATATACATTTTATTTGGCCTGCCTGGTAACGTGTCGTTCAAGAGGTTCCAAGTTCTAATCTCGGTTAGGGTGAGTTAGTAGATAAGGTTTTTTCGGGGGTTTCCTTATCCTGCAAGATAACTCAAAGTTTTATGGACTGTAGGCTTATTTGAGCATTTCATTCTAACTTCGGAAGACGTAAACATTATCTGTCATGAAAATATCTTGAACTCATGGCACTGTAATCTAAAAAAGCACTGAACAATTTGGAAGGCTAGAGTCAAGTTGAAAGTCGCCATTAAGATAGTTGCCTCATATGTCTACGAAATCTCCTACCTATTCATTTGGAGAATTTAATGTCTTACTGGCATGTATGGTATTTAAAAGAGGATCGATACTTAGTAAAGGAGAGGAATGGCTCATAGGAGATCAAAAGGTAGAAGTGCTAAACGAGTATGACTATTTAGGTGTAAGGATGTGTAATAGTGGAGGATGGGCTGCACAAGCCAGAAAAGTGATAGCTAATGGCAGAGCGGCAATAACGGGGGTAAGAATATGTAAACCTAAGTTGCACATGTCAGGTAGATGGTTAGAACAAAATGTATGAAGTGGTCATTGAAGCCAGAACAATGTATTCAGTGGAGGTATGGGGCACATCAGAGTTAGGTACACAATTAGTACGGATTGTTTTGCAAAGAACTACTAATCCTTGTTTCACATAAGCTTGCTCCGTATTTCTTAACGGTCACGCGACCTTATCACCTCTCATTGGATGCTATTGCAATATAGGTTGTTGTGCTGTAAAAATTAGTTCGATATTTAACATGGTGATATATCTTCATATGTTGGAAGAGAATTGTCAAATTTATATTTTCGTAACTGTTTGAATTAAATATATTACGCAACAGAGTTTATTTATCCGAAATGCATGTTAATTCTTAAAGGAAGTAAAGAGGAGGTTCCTTTGCTTTCCACCCCGCCTATTAGATTGCACGATAGCACGTGATTTAGCGGCAGTGATGACTATTTGTTTATGACTTTTATCACTGGCCTTGTTTTGAACTGGATTAGTCATATATCGCCATTCGAAGGTGTGTTGTGTCGAGTGCGAGAGCTAAATTATTTTATTGGTCGTTTATTGCGCGTGTACTTATTATATGTACATATAATGGCAGAGTCTACCGCCAGTTTTTCCTGAAGCATCGCAAGGGAAAACCTTTACAAAGAGGCGAAAAAAGAGTTGTGTTGCATGTGTTTAATGCACTCACAGAGAATAATCCGTCTTTGTCAGTGAGAGAAGTCGAAAAGCTGTGCTCTGAACTTACAGGAGTGTCAGATGCGTAGGAACATGGCGACATGAAATTGAGGAAAACAGGAAAACTTACCACTCCAGGGGGGATATTGCTGTGTGGCGAAGACGTTATTTAAGGACAATCAGACTGTACAGAGACACAAATCGCAAAATATACTACCTTGACGATACTTGGGTGAATGAAGGACACACGACAAGTATGGCGTGACACGACTTTTAAGACTGAAAGACAAGCATTTTTGCAAGGTATATGTCCTAGTTTTAAAAAATCCCAGTGGAAAAGACCAAAGGCCTTTCATTATAAACTTGTTACAGTTTCATTGCTCATTTATTTAGTTTCAACTTGCTCAGTTTTATTATAAACTTCATTATTTTTGCATGCCTTCATATTCTTATTTGTATGATTTTATCTATCTTCCTGGCAAGTATTATGACGTTTACTGCAGTTTTAAATGTGACGGGAAGACACCGCCTATGGCGTATGGCGCGAAAGCATTAGCCAATTGGGATGAGGGGGAAGGTAGTTGCACGCGGAGTGGTACTTGTCAGCGGGGCAAGGTTATATGAAACAGAGATTAGGACTGCCAAAATCGGCACCAAGAGAAGTGGCATTACTAGAGTTGGGTAATACAAAAAAGAGAAGAATAATAACAGAGAGAATACTGAAATTCTGGTATAAGTGTATTAAAGGGCAGAAAGGGAAATTATTGAATCTGTGCATGAAGCAATAGAAAAGCATTAAGAAAACAAATAGTTGGTGGTCGAAATTGGAAAGAATGGTATTAAAGATAGGCATGGGAGATCTATGGAGAGCAGAAGAGATAAATTATAGCAGTTTTTGGAAGGAAGTGAGAACTAGAGTACAAGACATAGATAGGAAAGAGATGTGGAAGAGTATAGAAGAAAAGAAATCTTTGAAATTTTATAAGTAATTAAAGACAGAATGGGGTAGGGAAAAATATATAGATCAATGTGACAAAACTGGAAGAGAAGGCATAGCATGGATGAGAGTAGGAATATTTTACTTAAAAGGGTTGACAAGTAATGAGGTGGAGATGAAGAAAGCACTGTTCACTACCTGAAAGAATGTAAGGAGTTAACAAATTGTGGGAGAAAAATATGGGATAAGAAATGGGACAGTGTGAGCAAAGAGATATTGGCGTTACGTATGTTAACAGGGATGAGTGAAAAGAAAAAATAGATGTATAGGAGATTCTTTTATAATTTAAGAGAAAAGTTGTTTAGGGTAAAAGAAGCAAAGGTCAAGAAGAAATGACACCAAGCTGCTCAGGAAAACCAAAGGCTTATGGCCAGAGGACCTGAGTCAGCGAGTACAGGAGGTACAATACAGCATGTTCAATATTAAATTTACTGTACTGAAATTGAAATGGAAATGTACAAATAAATTTAAAATAGCAAATACTGGCATGTTGTCTTGGTGACTCAGCGGTTAGAGTAACAGCAGATCAGTGTGAATTAGTCAACCTGACTACCTTTCCAAAACGTTCCTACACGCGGCTAGTGTGAAATAACAATTTCCATTTTGGCAATTTTTTTCCCCAGTGAAGGGTAATTTGGATTAAGGGATTGGCTTTAAACGATACCCATTGTTGATGTCACACTTTGTAACAGGAATTTGGGTCTATTCGTTGTTAATTTTGATTTCTTCCTTGGATCCTCCTGTACAAGACATCCACGCCAACATCGGCTCCAAAATTATGTTCATGTGTTCACTTTCATGATTATTTTGAAGTATCAATCGAATTCCACGAGAAAATTTGTGTGATATATTCCTTCATTAGTTTGTTGTATTTAAACGGATTCAAAATAGTAACTTAAAACGTTCTTATTCTTGCAGCAGTATCCATCACACTCCACCATTACAACAAAAATCTCTTTCTCTTTAAAACAAGATTATTAATTTATCGTCACTATTCAAGACTGAAGAACATATCTTCCTCCTAAAGATTATTGACTTATCGTAACTATCGTTACGTCTACTTAATTTTGTGATTGGCCGATCCAATGGCACGTCACCACATTACGTCATATTACGTCATACCATTACTACTTCGGCCAATCACACAACTACATACATTTTTATAAATTCATAATCTCTTCACAATTCCTCCGAACATAACCCAAAAATACTGTTACAACTTCAATATTACTCCGATGTATCCAGGACTTTGGAAGAACGGCTATCAGGTAATTAACTTTACTAAAAAGGAAAAGCAATGTTTAAAACCAGACGACATAACACTCGTGTTGGTATGCAGTGTGTCAGTGCTGTGCGTGCTATTGTGATGATCAAGTAATAATGTAACATGATCTCATGAGCAATGCAACTTCGTGCCCACGGTTAATAACTCATTCAAAATATCAGCTGGCTTCAAATTAAATACTGCATTAAATGCTGCGTCAACCATTTGGAAGTTATGCCTTCGAAAGGATTACATTTTTACTTTCTGTGATATTTCTACAATCGATAACAGGAGGTTTTCGATATAAAGATGTCACCCCGAGAAACCGTGAATAAAAAGACATCTGTTGAACTCACTTGACTTCCTCTACGCACTGTTTTGCAAAACCTTATTACACTATCTTGTTCAGGCTAATCCAGATAAATATTAAATAAATTGCTTTTATATATTACCTTGTACGTAAAATGTAATTTATATGTAACAATTTTCGAAGATTTTTATTTTCTCAAAAATTCCTTTAGCAATAAGTAGAGTCAGGCTGAAAAATTCAATGCCATGGCCGGGATTTGAACCATGAATCTCCCAGTCTCCGTCCGGTTACTCTTAACCATTGAGCTACCACAGCCAACATACCAGCATGATACAAACTTCTCCAAGTGACTTGTATTTTTTCCGGTAAACCGCTAGGAGTTCCCATATACATAATGTTTCGTCTTGATTTACTGTGGCATCATACAGTAACGCTTCTCTATAACCAACGTATTACAGAGAGTTGTGTTTGAATACAAAGAAATTACCAAATAGTCGCAAAGGATTACAGTGAAGGAACAATATAGAATGAAGTGTAAATTCGAGGGTCTGCCTAATAAAGATAAAAGACATTTTCTTCATATTTTTTTTTCTTCAACATTGTCTCTTTCTAACTCTACACACTTCTCCCAGCAATGCTCCTATTTTTGTAACTCGTCCAAATAGACTCGGCGTTTTTCTCTGCAAAATAATTGTTCAAGAAGGTGACTGCCTCTTCATTTGACGAAAATCTGTCCTCATAGCGCAATTTTCAGATGAGGGAACAAAAAGAAGTCGCTTGGGGCTAGATCTGCTGAGTAAGGCGGATGGTCAAGTAGTTCAAACCGTAATTCGTGGATTTTTGCCATTGCAACAGCTGAGGTGTGAGACGGTGCGTTGTCTTGGTGAAACAATATTTTCTTTTTCTGCAAATGTCGCCGTTTTCCCGCAAGTTCTGCCTTCAGCTTTCAAGTAATGATCTGTAGTATGCTCCTGTAATTGTTTCCCTTTTCAAGATAATCGATAGACACATAATCGAAAAAAGATAGACACAAAAATGTAGAACTCGTTAAAATAATCATTTTCAAGATATTGCTTGTTATTGGTTTAAACTTTCAGTATTATGCTTTACTATAGAAGTCGTCGAGAATGGAATATCAACTTTTTTTTAAAAAAATGTAATTATCACTTGAAGTTTACTACGTGCCCAAAACATTTTCCGCAAACTTTGCATCAAGTAAAAAGAAGAATGACCCTTTTTAAGAGCAGTCTGTTGAAGAATGACTAGAGATATTAACATGAATGTAACGCATCACAATTTATTTTGTACTTACATTGTTTATTAAAGCCATGTCTTTTTTTAACTTTAACTAAAGAGTGTTTATGTGGTTAGCCAAGGCACATTTACCTGAAAGCAGTCATGGAAACGCTCCACTCTGAGTTACACATTCCTGAGGCTCTTCACTTTGAAAGGAAAAGAAATAAAAAAGGCGAGGAGGAGGGGGGGTTCTTTTAATTGCGCAAACGCATGCAAAACGCCGTCAGTAGCGTGTCCTATAGTGCAGACTTTATAGGCCTCTTCACGGACCGTTTATTCCACAGTAACGCGACACGAGGTAATTGTGTGGTTATGATGAGAATTCCGAACCCCGACCCTCGACATTCCAAGGCCAGTGGCGGTACACAGCATCAGACAATGTACTTTCCGTGCATGGATTTACAAAACAGCTACAAAAACTGTACTTCTGTCTTCCTCTAATGTTATCTTATTGTTAATTTTCTTGTATGTACAAGGAGAATACGGGAATACAGTAGATTTTAGTGATAGTCGACTCTTTAAAGAGCTGATCTCTATGTGAGGTCTTTCAGCTTCGAATCTCTCTGCATGGTCAACAGTTCAAAATTAGTGATGGTTCGATAACAGTTTCTCTCCATACCCAATTTTCGATACCGTCATTTCTACTTCTAGTTTCAATACAAAATAGAATTTTGGGAGAGCCGTGTAATGCCAATAAAATTAAATAGGTGCACATATCTAATGAGACAAAGCTTAAAACCATCAGTATTCTTGGAATTTTAAAAGCAAAACAGTCCACTTTTATAAGCTTTAGTTAAAAACTACTAGCATTTTCACTCTTTCGGGGTCAAGTCTACTTCTTTTTCTGTCACATATGAGTTCTGTTATGCCACAGTTTGATTTTTAAAAGAAGATACGTGAAGGTCATCTGTTTCTCCACGTGAGTGCTGCAATGTTGCCCACCAGATCCCCGTTTTTTATCCTCTCAACACTCGTAACATAAACAAGGGTTCGAGTTATCTCACCTCAACAAAAATATGCACAGTTAATCTGTATTAGCCTACTTTAAAAACAGAAATAAGTTGTTCACACATTCACTGAGTTGTAGCGTCTTCACATGTGTGAAGACTATGCACTATGTAACTAATATTCCATATTTACCGTTATTGTTGCTATACATCTTAATTTGACATTCCTGAACTAGTGTGGTATTTCTCCATAGAAACACATATACGGGATGCACGTTTTAAATCTAACATTTATTTGCAATATTTATTAATATTTCAGCTAATATCTTAACTACTAAAATTCAGATTCATATAAATACACATGGTGCAAAAAATAATGTGCAGCACACATGTGGTAAGCACATAATAGAATCTCGAGAATTGAAAAACCTCGATGTAAGCGCCTCGTTTTTTCAAACCTTTCCTCGTTCATTACACATTAATATCGCAATATACTATTACTAACGACTTTGTTAATTGACATGTCCATATCAACGCCGCTGATATGCCGGAATTTTGATCCACAGGAATTCTTTTACGCGCAACCGTATCTGACACGGGATTGTTGTTTTTGGATAAAATGAATATGCTGTTCAGTGATAAGGAGCAAACTCTCGTCTTCCTGTTGGAAGAATTCTCTAAGAGAACAGACAAATTCTCTAGCTTGGATATGCATTGTAACAACTGCACCGTAGGCATGGCCTTGGGTCATGATTCCTCGGTCCACCTCTTAATCCTACCGCCACTACGTCTTGCTTCCGTAAAAAACGTATTTTAATTGTGTTTTAACAAAGTAGACTAACAATACACAGCGCAACTAGGGAAATCGGTTTCCCGCATACAACTAGTGATAACTGACGAGGTGTAGGTATGTGATTCATCAGTGTATCCAATCTGGCAACCTTTGTTTACGTTACCATAGCAACGACCTTCCCGTCTTACCCTCGGTGTCCCTTGTCTGATGACCTTCACGTATCTTCTTTTAAAAATCAGACTGTAATTACCAGACATCAGAGCCCATACACCTTTAAAGGGATATGAAGTTTACCAGTCCCGCAGTATACAACTGCTGACGTCAGTCCCGATGACAACACGCAGGGATAGTCCGGTTCGTAACGCGTAGCTTTAGTTTCATTATAACTACTGCTCGCCACGCAAGTAGATCTGTCATCCAGGGAATACAAGGTGTTGGACATACTGTGTTAATAGCACCACAGCAATTTTTTGACAATCTCCATTTTATAAATCAAAAGTTTTGGGTATTATCAACAACCATTAAACAGCTGTAAAAAAATGTAGTTTCGAGTGTCTAAAATCAGTGAAGGAGATGTCTGCAAAAATTATCAATATAGAGAATGCACCATCTACCAAAGGAAAAAGATGAATTGTCCAGTATTCTACACAAAAATACTGGATTTCCAATGCTGCGTAGTTTAAGAAATAAACTAAGTCTCGAACAAACATATGAAAATGATTTGTACTACTCATATGCACCATTAACTTCATGTGACATTGAACGAACTTTCTCCCAATATTTTTATATATTTTTTCAGTGAGAGGAGTATAAAATTCACATTCGACAATTTACGAATGTACATGGTTGTTCACTGTAATTCCCGCAACGAAAGCAATGAGGAGGATGGTATGTTGTAACGTAGGTTACATTTTGTATCCGTACCGGACTGTACACACACACAGCGCTTCGGTATACTTGTTGACACAGACGACCTTGTATAGTGCCTGTGCGCGTACATTGATTGCTAAGGTGTATGGAGTCCGATGTCTGCTAATTACTCCTTCAGAGAAAACTGTTGCAGGTGGAGCATACAAATAGATATTCTCTCATAAGTAATGTTTTTAAGAAGAAATATTATTTGAAATGTTATCTGACAATTGACTAATTTTCAAAGTGTAGACCAATACATTCTATGGTCTTGAGTCATCGTTCAGTGAAGTTTATTATTCCACGATTATGGCTTTTGATGCGAAGAATTCGCTGACAACCAGTTGCAGTGCTTCAATGTCAAAATTTCTTCCACGTAGAAAATCGGCCATGAATCGAAAGAGTCGATAATCTGATGGTACGAGATCAGGGCTGTATGCTGGGTGTGGTAGCAGCTCGATTCCACGCAATTCCTGAATTTTTTCATTATTGTTCCTGCAGTATGGAATGTTGTGATAGAACTCTATGTCGGTTAACTAGTGATGGGTATCTCCAGGTCAAAATTTCATAAATTCGTTCCAGTTGTTGAGAATAAAGATCCGCATCAATCGCCCAGCCATTTGGAACAAACTCCCAGTGAATCACACCTTCAAAATCCCACTAGACATACAACATTACTTTGGGACAAACTGATTTCTTAAACGATGGCTTCGGCAGGAACAAGACACTGTTTTGAGGCCTCAGGGTTCCGGTAATATATCCATTTTTCATCACAAGTTACATTTCTCCTGACAAATCCATCATCCATGGGATTACGGATAAGATATCCACTCAACGTTCAGCCTGTTGAGGTGTCAGTTCTTGATAGACAGATCTGCCGCTTCTTCAGATTTTCTAAGTGTGGCGATGTATAGTCTCTTTTGGTGCACTAAGTGAAAGCCTACGGGTACTTTTTTGTGGATTTTCTCACTTTTTTATCTCCATTTAGTGATTATTTATATGACTTTTGATTATTCGCTGTAATGAAGCCATTGTAGGAATAATGTGAATTCAAATCTAACTTGTTTTTAAGTTTTACGTCCATTAACTTTTAAGTATTTCGGACGTTGAATGAAATGATGCTTAAATGAGCTCAGGGTCCATAGAGTTTACAATTAACCTACATTCATCTTTCAAGATAAGGGAATACACCGGGGAAACTTTATCCAGATAACTCACCTCGCCGAGATTCGAACTCGGGAATTTCTTGAGCTACCCCAACACCTTTTAAATTATTGTGGATTAGCTAAAACTATGGGCAGTCGAATACCTTCAGATCAAATGTGTTAATCCGTGTGTAAATCAATTAGGGAATTACTACTTCAACAAAGGACTGAAAGCTTACATTTTCTATTCTGGGTGAATTTCTCAACCAAAGTTACCTATATAAACTTCTTTTACATTAGTCGCTATTTTTATGCATGTATTGTTTTATTTGATTTATTGGTTAATGCCCATTTCATACTGTATTTGATTTATACTTGAAAACAAATTTTACATTTCAAACTTTCCTCGATTAATGTAAATAGAAAAAAAAAAGCAAGCATTCTAAGGCGAGGTAATATTGAATTGCAATGATGTGAAATCAGCTGCACTTCCTAAGATATTCTGAAGTGGACGTTTGTTTTGAAGCTGCATACTTCGATCTATGGTTATTTATTGGAATGGTTCCATCTTCGAAAGCGTTCCAAAATAACCATTGTGTTATTTTCTCCACGTCCAGCTGCGTTCGTATGAAGATCCAAAGCCACCCACGTTAATTCTAGGCCCCTGGTACCATATCCCCACATAATTTGCTCTAAAATCGGAAGTTGCTAACGAGGATTCGAGAAGGACATAAACTCTAGCAAGTGATACTGAACTAACCTTCGGAGCACCCTATATTCTGATTGGATGGTCCTTCTCTGTTGGTGGAGAAAACGTTTGCTGATAATTTCACTACA
>CM060949.1:189517257-189584757 GCA_030765055.1 Mantis religiosa | reverse complement strand
TGCCAAGGACGAACTAAAATTCTAATTCTAACATACGATTGTTGTAAACTGGTTAGCTAATTAACCTAGAAATTGATCAAAAAAACTATGACGGAGATGATAAAGCTTAGCGTGTTAGCCACTAGATGTCAGTGTATAGCACATTTCAAATTTCAAAGTTGTCATCGATGTTTACGGAGTTAAACGAAACTTGCCGAATGAGGACTTGGAACTCGATCGCACTTCTTATCGCGCGCATATAGTACTAAGATTAGAAACAGTTGAATTCTACATCCTCAAACAGTTGACATGTTACTTTAAATATTTCATTTATTAGTCTACGTCAGTCAACTTAACTCTGGTCTATTTTTGTTCTCTTTATTTATATCAACTGCATGCATTACAATACATAATTTCATTTTTAATTTACTGATTCAATTTTTATTTTATAAGCTTAACAGTCTTGTTTCCTAATTTATTTTTGATATATACACTTTTGCGCTTTTGCCAACCTACATCTTTGCAGTTCCTTTCTCTAGTTTATTAGCCAATTCTTACATTTCATTGCTTTATAGTGTCCTTGTATTCTTTTCACTAATTCAGTTAGTATATTTATGAATATATTGAATTTTAAATTAACTATTTTTACAAGTTAAGTGAATGAATATATTTGCAGAATGGTTTCAGGTATTGTGCGATAAGTTCCTGGTTGGTTGTGGGCAATTTTCCTCTTTGTGCACTTCTGCCACCAATAGAGATCTCTGCTGTTGTGTGTCTTTACATTCAACGATTAAATGGTTAACTGTTTTTCGGAGGTAACTGCATGTACATTTTGGATCATCAACAATGTGAACTATAGCAGTAAGTTCTGGTGTAATGGGAAGTTTTCTCTTTAACCTATCTTTGACTGTTGGGAGGAAAGTTTTACAGAGAGCCCCTTTGTGCTGTTCCACCTATGTTGCCATTGGTCATGTCCTCTTTCTTTTATGGCTGCTTTGATCATCAACCTGGGAACCTTATTGTAAATGATTGACAGTCCTTCATCTTGAGCAGTTGCCTTGACCAATTTATCAGCCATCTCGTTGCCAGGTATTTCTACATGGGCTTTCACCCATTTGAAGTGGATTCCCCAATGAGCTTGTTGCAGGGATGTTAGGATGGCTGCAATGTCCTCGACGACTGAGTTGTGCTTGATGTTGTTTACCAGTGTGTCCAGCGTTACCTTGCTATCTGTGTAAATTGCTGCTGTCTTTTCTTCAAGTGCCAGGTCTATATTATTTTGAAGCTCTTGTAGCACTTTCAATATAGCTATTTGTTCTGCTTGATTATTTGAACACTTGCCATCCAATCTATATTTTAGTTGAAGAATAAGTGCTTCATGTTTGAACACCACTGCTGCAGCTCCAAACCTGTCCGCTATTTTACTCCCATCTGTGTAGATTCTGAATATGTAATTAGTGGCTTGTTCAGCTTCTCTAATTTCAGGAAGTTCTGCAGGATATTGCCATTTCCTTGGTGGTAAGGGTGCACCATAGTTATCCCTTTCAGGTATAGCCCCGTATAGTGCTATCTTCCCCTTGATGGTTATGTCAATGGGTTCAATTCCAGCTATGACACAGGAAGCATCATAAGATACCGTTCTGTACCCTTTTATGATTTTAATGTTGAATAGTCTCTGTATTCTCTGTATTTTCCTTAAGTTCTTTTGGTTTTGTAGGGCAGCACCCCAAATTGGGGCTACATATGTTAATATTGGCTCTATGGCACCTTTATATATGGTGTGTAATGCTTTGCTTCCAAGCCCCCAGGTAAGTTTTGCAGTCTTGGATAATGAATGTGTTAATTTTATTGCTTTTTCATGTAAATTGATGATTGAATCTGTCACACATAACCATGGATACCCCGAGAGAAATATCGCACAGTTCACCAGTGTGGCTGCCGGTAGCAGACTCATCAAAGACAAAGATTATGGAGTCACAAGAAAACTGTCGCACAAACGGCGCGGACGTTATAAAAAATAAAGCACGTAATGATGTGCTTCTGATGATTGTGACTTAGAATATTTTAACGAAATGCAATAGTTTATGTATTTTAGATTAAGGGTAGAGAATATAGAAAGGCAAACCAACATTTTGTATGGTAATAGAGCCACTTAGAGGCTGACATTGGTGATTTGTGAGCGTGTTGTGCGCTGACAGGACATCAATGGGCAGTGTTGTACAACCCCAGTAAAACGTTCCAGGGGAAGGATAACGCCCGCTTCTAATTACCGTTATTGCCTTGCAAATGGCTATTTTCATTACCCAGTAGCGACGGCCCCCACAGCTATCATTACGATTAGGTCGGAAATTTATGGACACGGTCCACACCGCACAGGAAGACACTGCACGCGTAGCATTCTCGTGTCTGCATATTGCTCCTTTCTTCTACGGGAAATGTCATGTCTGTAAAAGCAAAATCAACAGCTACTGTCTAATACATTACGAGGTGTTTGTTGTGTAGTTCGATTTGTTATAATAGTTGCTAATCATCATTTGAAGGTTTTGGATTTACCCAAAAAGAGAAAATTTCCTATTAAAATTCTCATTAATGTTATCGTTTTCGAAGGTTACCGCCTGACTAAAAAATTCAATGTCTTAGCCGAGATTTGAACCACGGATCTCCCAGTCTCCATTTTTGTGGAAGAACAAATAACTACCATCAATTAAGCTTTAATGAATGTCGGTTAGAAATGAGTTTGGTTAAACTTTGGTTAAATGGGTTGAACCACTTCTAAGGCAACGATTAACAATTGGTAAATCGAATTTAAAAGAGATAGATGTATTTTATGTGATAGGGGCGACCAAGAATTACTGTTACTGATGAAAATATTGCCACTGTTCGAGTAGTGTTTTAAGAAAACCGACGGATATCTTACGAATTATTTTGGGTGTGGTTGGTATGAGTCAAATTCTAAACATTTTATATCAAAAGTTAGACTTGAGAAAACTTAGATGCTCGCCTCGGTAGCGTAGATGGTAGCCTGTCTGCCTCATGTTCAAGAGGTCCCGAGTTCGAAACTCGATCAGGTAGAGTTACCTGGATAAGGTTTTTCCGGGTGTTTCCCATAATCCTTCACGACGAATATCGGGTAACTCTAAGCTCCATGGACCCTGGACTCATTTGAGCATCATTTCACCCAATTCATTCACCGTCCGATATGACAACGTTGGAAGACGCACCACATAAACTAACTCCACCGATCAAAAACAACAACGAATTGATGTTAAGTAGAGCCTCTCGGGTTAGCAGCCGTGCGATATTTATAAACTTGCTCGAGCTTTCGACCATGTTTACTCTATGGCGAGAAGCTCTACTTAATCATCGCCGTGAAAGCATCAAATCCTACAACGAATTGATGGTGCAGGAAAGCTCTGGAAAAAGAATCCAAGGCGGTTCTTGAAGTTTGGTGTGGAATATCGATACTGGTGACAAATCTGAAGCTTATAGTTATGAATCTGAGAATAAAAGTTTATCAGTTCAAAGGGTTTCTCAAACAGAATCAAAGACCATAAACTTCGCAGTGCTGGTGAGAAGATGCTTGCCAGTTTCTTCTTCTAAACGAGTCATATTGCTATTATTATACTAGAACTTGCACACAAATGCTTCAATACCAGCAAATTTTTGAAAATTTGGCGAAGAACAACCAAAATGAACATTAGGTTACCATTATGGCATTTTATGAAAGGTAGAACTAACAACTGAGAATCTGGAAATCCTGAAGGTTAGGATTATGAATTCTGCAACATAGAGCTTTGACTTGGCACATTGTACTTTTCTTTTGTTTCCAAAAGTTATAGATAAACCTCTGCAATAACCTTTTCGTCGTCGTATAAAGTAAACATGATATCCGAAGTACCTCAGCAGATACTATAAGGACTGGTTTCACTGACTGCAAAAATGTATTGAAATTAAAGGGAAATATTTTTAAAAATTCATTTAAATGTTCAGAAATAATCACTATTTGGTATTGTGAAACTTTCAGAGTGGCCATCGTGTACACAATTTATTAACAAATTCGGCTTGTTCCAATTGCAAAATGCCATAAACAAATCCTAATATATAATTGAAATTATGAACAGTAAAAATAACTGTCAAAAACTTACAACTATATAAGAAACTGTTCCAAAATAAGCGTGCTTTCAAATATAGGTATGTACGAGGTCTGTTCAATAAAGAATGTCCACTTTTTTTTTTTTTTGACAACGTACGTTTACTCATCCTCATAACTTTGATGGTCCTTCTCAAAATAGTCTCCACTAAATGCGATTCACTTGTCCCAGTATTCTGCCAGTTTTCAAAGATATGCTGGAGACCATTTTTGAGAGATCCTTCAAAATTGCCTCCGCAGCCTTCACCACTGCATCTAATGAAGGATAATGGCTCCCACGTGACGTTTCTTCAAGTTGGGGAATAGAAAAACGTCACATTGGGATAAATCCGGACTATAGGGAGGATGAGGGATACACTTCACGTTGATTTTTGCAAGATATTCAGCAACAACATTGGCAGTATGCAGCCACGCATTATCGTGGTGCAGCATCTAGCCTGCTTCATGGAAATGTGATCTTTTACGCCTGATGTGGAATTGCAATGTGTTGAGGACATCCCTGTAGTATTTGCCAGTTACTGATGTGTGTGCAGGTACAACATGCTGATAAACCATTCCATGAATATCAAAGAATGAGATGACCATTAGTTTCCCAGCAGAAGCAACCACTTTTGCCTTTTGGGGGTTGTTTATGAAGGAGATTTCCACACTGAGCTTTGCTGTTTGCTCTCAAGATCAAAATGATGTAGCCAAGTTTCATCAGCAGCGATTACGTTTGAAAGAAACTCTGGATCTTCCTCTAACATCAACTTTAACTGCATGCAGACCTGCATGCGAATGCCCTTTTATTCGGGAATCAACAGTCTTGGAACCCATCGCGCACAAACACGTGTCATGTGTCATGTTTCTGTCACGAAAGTGTGGGTGGCAGAAACTGATCTTAAGATAAATCGTTGATCCTCTCTCACAATGGCAGCAGCAGTGTTGAATTTTTCTTCCGCAAGAGCAGTAACTGGTGCACCGGGTACACCTTCCTTTGAAATGTATTGTCTCCCCTCTTTAAACATTTTAAAACAGCTTCGAGCTGTGCTGTAGGGAAGAGCAGACTCTCCATAGGTCTCCTGTAACATTGCATAGGTCTCAACTGAAGATTTGTTGAGACGAAAGCAGAATTTCAAAGTCGCATATTGTTTCTCGCGTGTTACCTCTATTGCAGCGGTAGGCGATACTGAACATGGCTGAACTTTCCTGGTTCTCACAGGCGGGAATCAGGATACCACAATGAAACTATTACGGCGTGTTTGTTTTGCATTAAGCTAACAGAATATAATAAGATTGAATTATAGTTAAGTCAAGTAAGTACAGTGCGAATATAGTGAATTTAAACGTTAGTGAAATTTTTTAATACATTGTTGCTATGTTAATATTGCATTCTCTTTGCCCAGGGAATAAAAACGGATAGTGACTTTGAAAGATTTTCTTTTAATAGATTAATTTTAATTCTGAAGCAGTTAACACAAGATGATACAGCACAAATGAAATCAAAATCTTTCATTCATTCCCTAAAATTGCTAGTAACAATCCATAAGTGTACAGCTGCTTGGACCATTAAACTTATTCTCTCACGGCCATCTTTTACAACAATCTGTTCATTTTTTTTTCTCCATAGCAACCATATATTTCTTTGTCTACGTTCCTCCTGGCAACCTATATGCACGTCTTACTTATTTCTACAATTTAATTTCTTAATCTTAATTTAAACATTATAATATTTTCAAATATTCTTGAAATTCTTTTAAAATTTAAATAACATTTTAAAACCAATATATAATGTTGATTTTGTCTTTCGAGGCAAAATCCAAAACAACTGTCACAACTTCCTATTTGAAAAGTATAAATTAATTGAAAATTCAACCCTATAACAAGGAATACTTTGGAAATACGTATCTATTCAAAGAAACCTATTTGAGAAATCGTGCGCTTTTAGGGATTTACATTTTTTTGTGTAGTAAGTTTATATAGGTTTACCGATTATGCAAAAGGCATTCAAAATGAAGAGGACTTCGACGGCAATCCCTAGAACGTGCAAGATATGCATTTTATTTGTCTCGAAAATATCTCAAATATATGTATTTTAATTAAAATCCTTCTAGCCATGTTTTGAGATAATCAGAAATTTTCATAGCAGGGATAGAGATGAGCTATCATGGCCGAGTTGCCGTCACGACATTAAATTCTCCGTTTGATTCGTATATTTCCCCGGTGGGTTAGAGCGACTGGACGGAAACCAGGAGATCCGTGGATCAAATCCCGGCCATGGAATTGAATTTTTCGTGTTGACTCTATCTATCAGAAACCTTAGCCTATATACGGCTATTGTGAAGAAATGATTAACTAAAATATTCCCACTTTGTTTACATCTCCCCATAAGGACAGCACCGTTATGCATGTGGTTCCCTGAGATCTTCTTCTGTTTATTTTTCTTCCAAATAAAGAGCTAGATTTATTCCCGTTCCGAACTCAAACTTGCAACGGATTTCGATCGGAAGATATTCCTTGTCATTTTTCCCGATAGTGTAACCAATATGGATCTTGAAAATGTTATTTCAGCTTTCCTGATATATCCTTTATCCTTTATTGTGCAACAATATTTGAAGCTGCGAACCAAAATGGGATGCAAGAACAAATAAGCAATACTATTCCTCGCAATTAGTGCAGTAACTAGAAAACATTTGAGTTTACAAGATTGTGTCTTGTATCGTGTAATTAACCGAGTAAGAGCATCGAATTAGAGACGGCGGAGTAGTAGAATGACATAATTATCTGTAAACCGAGCTTCATTAGCAAACCTTTTTCCAACTGCCGGGAGAAGCAAGGCTATGAATAATACTTGTATGATACCAGAAATTAAAATTATAAATCTCTTCCTCTCTAGAAAGCCACGCTTCGCAACCCTAAAGACAATCTCTTATCCGTTTGTTGGCAGCATTAATAATACCCACCCTTCATCAACCCTTTTCTCGGAGGAAACTCTTCTTCTTCTTCTTCTTGCTCTTGGCGACGGTCTTTCATATAGGATATCTTGTGCTCGTTATCTTCTTAATTATGAGCTAACTTAATTTTCTTCAGCCTGTCGCCTTGTTTGTACAGTTTTGTAAGGCTTAGTTAGTAGCTCCTGCCTGCTCTGTAGATCTGTAGCGAGGAGTTCATATTTCACATTGATCTCCTTCCCTTCTCCGTCTTGCCTTATTCTCTCTTCCCCCCAGCAGCGTTTTCTGCAAAGTGGCGTACTCAAATACTCCCATCTTTCGTATCCCTATGTTTCGTAAACTGTTGATGATGAAATATACACTCATATACATTCCTTTTAGGGAATTACAAGAATCAAATCAGCATTATCACCTAAATTCACATTAAGGTGTAGCTTTTCGTATATTCCGATCTTGATTGGTTTACGTTCTGATTGTATTTATTTTCTCTACTGGTGTAGTAACTAGTGAAGTTAATAGAATACTGAAATTCTGGTATAAGTGTATTAAGGAGCAGAAAGGGGAATTATTGAATCTGTGCATGAAGCAATAGAAAAGCATTAAAAACACAAATAGTTGTTTTCAAATGCTAGGCTTTGGCAATGAAGCCATTAGCTCCCTTGCTCTCCAATATTTCTGTGTAGTTGGTCCGGCAGGTAGGGCTTCACAGGTTAAACAGTCATTTCCTCTTCTTTGTTACACAGAGGACAATTTGGATTTGTATAAATTCCTATTCTGTGTAAGTGTTTGGCCAAATAATCATGTTCCGTAAGTAATCTAAAATTTGCTACTGCAGCTTTACGTGGGATTTCTGGAATAATTTCTGGATTTTTAATTTATATGTTCCATTTTTTATCTTTGGCTTTGTTAGATATTGATTGTTTTGTTTGTTTTTATATTTCCTTTTGATTAATCTTTTTATGGATGTAAAGGGTAAGTTTTTACTTTTGTTCTGAATTAAATTTGCATCTTTTTGGCAAGAAAATCAGATGATTCATTTCCATCAATTCCACAATGTACAGGTATCCACTGTTATATAATTCTTTTCTGTAGTTTTTGAAGTTGTTGGATCATTTTGTGACATTCTTTAATTTGGATTGACCTAATTTTATATGAACTTATTGCACATAATGCTGCTTTAGAAATAGAAAGCATGACAGCATTTTTGAATTTATCTATTCTGCAGAAGATGTTGGAGTGAAATATGAATAGCATATAGGAATGCTATTAAATAGAGCTGCAAGGGATAGTGATGTGCATTCCATAACCTCTCCTATTCAAATCCCAACTTCAACCTGCCCGTGGTGCAACCTGCTTTTACCAATGAGGCTCTGGGAACCGAGCGTTAGCGGTATAACTACATCAGAAATAGAGGAAATGCTATTTCACCTCTTACGCTGGACTGTGACGGCGTACAAATGTTCCACAATTGGTGCTTGTGAGAAAAACCGATGGACTTTAAAACTCCTCTCGGCCAGGTCCTATGGACCCATTAACCAAAGAGCGGTGTGACCCTCCAGACATACTGGGGGTTAAAGTGAGTGGATGATGTAACCCCATTACAAGCAAAAAATTGGTGTCCACTTAAAAACGGTTACATTTATGCTACTTAAAACATGACAAGTTCTTCAGATAAATTTTCCGGAGGTAAAATAATCCCCCGTTCGGATCTCCGGGTGGGGACATCTGCAGGACGTCAATTACAGAACACCCTCAAAATGCTACAATAGAATGCAGGAGGACTTTCACGGATTAAAAAATAGAACACAAACAGTTGGTGGTCGGAATTGGAAAGAATGGTATCGAAGATAGACATGGGAGATTTGTGGATAGCAGAGGAGATAAGTCATAGCGGTTTTTGGAAGGAAGTGAGAACTAGAGTACAAGACATAGATAGACAGGAGATATGGGAAAGTATAGAAGAAAAGAAATCTTTGAAATTTTATAAACAGTTAAAGACAGAATGGGGTAGGGAAAAATATATAAATCAATGTGACAAAACTAGAAGAGAAGACATATCATGGATGAGAGTAGGAATAATATATCTGAAAGGTTTGAGAAGTAATGAGGTAGAGATATGTGAATTTTGTGGAGATGAAGAGAGCACTGTTCAGTACCTGATAGAATGTAAGGAGTTAACAAATTGATGATGATGACGATGATGATAGTTGGCGCTACAGGCCATCTAGACCCTTGGCCTCCCTAACCACCCTCTTCCATTCTACTCGGTCCTCTGGTTTTCTTCTCCAGCCTTTAACCCCCAACTTTCTCAAGTCGTCTTCTACTCTACCCATCTTCTCCTGGGTCTTCCTATTCTCCTTCTACCTTCCAGCTTTCCTATTAATATCTTCTTAACTACATTGGTCTCCGGCATTCTCTGCAAATGGCCAATCCACCTTATTCTTCCTTGTTTAATTTTCACTACTATATTTGGTTGTCCAAATAGGCATTGCAACTCCAAGTTACTACGCACTCTCCATCCGTCCAAGTCGCTTATCACTCCAAATATATTTCTCAGGATCGTCCTTTCTTCTCTGGTTGTCAACACTCAGCTTTCTGAACCATACATTACTATTGGTCTCAGTACAGTTGTATATATTTTAATTTTAGTATTCCTACTGACATTCCTTGACTTAAACAAATGCTACAAGGCATAGAAACATCTGTTACCACTTTCTATTGTTTCTTGAATGTCCACTGATGTTTCATTATCTACTGTTACTATAGATCCCACGTATTTAAATTTTTCCACTCTTTGATATTCTTTCTCATGTAATTTAACTGTAGGTTCTCTTCTTCTTGCATCCCCATCATCTCCCATCTTCATGTATTTGGTTTTACTAACGTTCACTACCAATCTTAGATCTTGTGCTTTCTCTTCCAACACTACATAACTTTCCTCAAGAGATCTTATATTCCCAGCGAGAATTGCCACATCGTCAGCATATGCCACTATTTGTACTGATCTGGAAAGTATAGTTCCTCCAGGGTTTATGGGTAATTGTCGGATTACTTTTTCTAGTGCTAAATTAAACAACAGTGTGGATAGCACATCTCCTTGTCTCAATCCCCTCTCCACGGTAAACATACCTGATAAAACTTGTTCCATTCTAACTCTGCATCTTATCAATTCCATAGCCATTCTAGCCAGTCTCACCAGTTTCTGTGGTATTCCGAACTCTCTGATTATCTGATAAATTTTAGCTCTGTCCAGGCTACATACACCTGTTTAAAATCTACATACAGCTGATGAAGCTGTCTGTCATATTCATAAAACTTTAAGGAATTAACAAATTGCAGGAGAAAACTATGGGATAAGAAATGGGACAGTGTGAGCAAAGAGATAGTGGCTTTACGCATGTTAACGGGGAGGGGTGAAAAGAAAAATAGATGTAGAGGAGAATTCTTATATAAGTTAAGAGAAAAGTGGATTAGAATAAAAGAAATAAAGGTCAAGAAGAAATGACACCAATCTGCTCAGGAAAACCAAAGGCTTGTGGCCAGGGGACCTGAGTCAGCGAGTAAATCTTAGGTCAGCAATTTTCATGTATTTGTACAGGATGTATAATACTGCATGTTCACTGTTAAAGTTATTGTAGTGAAATTGTAATGGAAACTGTACAAATAAGTATCTAATAATAAAGTAGAGAAGTACGAGGGTGGTCTGAAAAGTTTCTGACCTAATAAAGATACAAGACAGAATTTTTCAGAATTTTTCTTTCAACATTGTCTCCTTGTAATTCTAAACACTTCTCCCAGCACTGCTCCCATCTCTGTAACCCGTCCAAATAGTACTCGGCGTCATTTCCCTGCAAAATAATTGTTTACAAGGGTGATCGCCTCTTTATTTGACGAAAATCTCTGTCCTTCGAGCGCAATATTCAGACGAGGGAATAAAATGAAGTCGCTTGGGGCTAGATCTGGTGATTAAGACGGATGGTCGAGCAGTTAAAACAGTAGTTCGTGGACTTCCGCCATTGCAAACGCTGAGGTGTGAGACGGTGCGTTGTCTTGTTGAAACTGGGTTTTCTTTTTCTACAAATGCGGCCGTTTTTTTCGCAAGTTCTACCTTCAGCTTGTCAAGTAATGTTGCGTAGTATGCTCCTGTATTAGTTTTTCCTTATTGAAAGTAATCGATTAAAATGACTCCATGACTATCCCCCCAAAACACAGTCGCCACCACTTTCCCAGCAGAAAAAGACATATTTTGCTCTTTTGGAGCTGGTTCCCATTTTGCAGGCCACTGTTTTGACTGTATTTTTGTGTTTGGGCGTATAATGGTGTAGCCAAGTTTCATCTACAGTAATTAATCGGCATCAAAACTCGGATTTATTGCATCTAAACTGCGCCAACAGAGCGTTGGAAATGTTCATTCGAACACGTTTTTGGTCTAAAATGAGAAAACGCGGCACCCAACGCCCGGACAGCTTTCTCATGTGTAAATGTTCATCTAATATGTGACAAACCCGTTCTTTTGACATGCATCTGCTATCTCTCTCACTTTAATTCGGTGGTCGTCCAGCACGATTTGGTGAACTTTGGCGATGTTTTTGTGGTAGTTGCCATTTTTGGACGTCCCGAACTTTTATCGTCTACCAAGCTCTTACGGCCACGTTTAAATTCAGCTGCCCAAAATGTCACCGTGTTAAATGATGGTGCAGAGTCCCCATACACAGAATCCAACGTATCTGTGGTTTTCGTTGGCGTATTGCCTTTCAAAAACAAATATATATAATGACAGTTCGATTCTCGATTTTGGCCATTTTCATAAAAACACTCACATCAACTCACTCAAACGACTGTTATATAACAACTGAGAGTCCAAAATGGCTGAAACTTTGTTGAGTAACTGTCAAGAGATTAATTAACAAAATTTACCTGTTTTTATTTACGAGTGCTGCCATCTTCATGTGGTGGTAAGAAACTTTTCAGACCACTCTCGTATAAGCGTGTGACGTGTAGCAGCATAACTCAAAAGGTCGATAAAATACCAACTTTTCTACTTGATTTCAGCGTGTTTCAAGAATATGACACAAAGATTTTCAAGAAAGTCTACCCAGCCTAGAACATTTTATGAAAATATTGATTTTTCTAAAACGTAACTATCGATTTGAATTAAATTATAGTATAATTAATATATTTTATGACAATTGAAATGTATATCTTGACTCAAAGTCCTCTTCATTCTAGAGGACTTTCACATAGCTAATAAGGCTTAACAAAAATCAGTTAATTTAAATTAATTATTTTGAAGTGATTTATTCCTAGTTACCTGTCTGAATTTGTCAATACTTATACTTTATTCAAAAGGGTAGTCGTTGTTTATTCATGTTTTATCCCTCGCCCGAGCAAAGAGAATAGAATTTACAACCATCATATAGCAACCAGTCTTTAAATATTTGACTATTATTTAAATTCTAAGGAATTCCATATTTGTTCTTCCACCACCATAAGAAAACAAAAACAAATCACTACGCGATGCTTTTGTTACAAAAGGGTAGGTCTTTTACTGTTAGATCTCTGCAAAGATTCAAATTATGTCTACCAGAGTCGATATAGTAGGTTAAGCAGAAGAATGAAGTTAAAATTTGGGAAACAAAAACATATCATTCTTCAGGCATGCCTACTCTGATATATTGTCAAAGAATATATTATACTCTCTTTTACTCCCAATTACCTCGTAGATGGCTTAGTCCGATTTAAATGAGAAGAGCCAGACTGAACAATTCAATGTCATAGCCGGGATTTGAACCACGGATCTCTCGCTCCAATCCACTGAACTACTATGGTCAACATGCCAACATGACATTAAATTTTCCAACTGACTCGTATGTTTCCCGATAGACTACTAGGGGTTCTCATAGGCTATGAGATATACATATTTTGTGGTGAGTTACCTTGCTGTAAGTACTTAAGTCTCAGGCTTTATAGTTAAACCACTATGTTTTAATTTCAGGTAAATAGATGGAAATAATCCTTTCTTCCACACTAGCTGTGTGTAGGCTAAGGTTTGAATGACTAGAGCCAGACTGAAAAATTCAGTGCCATAGTCGGGATTTGAACCATGGATCATTAAATACTCCGACTACTTAAAATTTTAATACTATATTTATTTTGAGGAACTAAAGTTATAGCAAACTCTTTAAAAAATGATGATAATATTTATTAACTCAAGGAAAGTAAGTAATTTTTTTAAAATTATAATCGTCTTTTATTTTTCTAAGCTTAGAAATATCATTAACAGTTTTTTATATTTAAATTTTTCAGTTTTATTTATTTATAAAGTCTTTATTAAAACCATTAATTAAAGCAGTATTAATAATATGTTTATATTCTTTATTAAATTCATCTTTATTCAGGAGTATATCTATTAATCTATAAATCAAACTATTGAAAACAGCAAATTTATCTGAAAAGGGGTTAAAACTTTTATTTTTTATGTAATTATCAATATGAGTAGACTTCCTATAAATACCAAAGTTTAATTTATTTTTATTTCGTATTATCTTTAGATCTAGATAAATAAGAAATCAATTAATTTCAGCTTCTAATGTCAATTTTATAGCTTTATCTTGCAAATTTAGTAATTTTAAAGCATCGTTTATGAGTTTATCAGGAACATTTGCAAAAATGTCAACATATTTATACCAAACTTTAAAAATTAAAGGGAATGCTTTAGTGACATGCATTTCGAAAAAACTCATAAAAAGATTAGCAAGAAAAGGCGAAAGAGGATTACCCATTGCTAAGCCAGAAGTTTGTTGAAAAAATTCACCATTAAAAGTGAAAAAGTTTTGATCCAAAGAAAAATTAGTAAGTTTAACAAAGTCAACTTTTAAGTTCTCATATAAATTTATTGAATACAACCACTTTTTTAAATAAATCAAAAGCTTTTGTCCAGGAATACGGCAGTTACATCAAAAGAAACAAGTTTATCAAGTTGGCGACAGCTTTGTTTCCGGCTGAAGATGTGTATAAGTTTACATGAAGTCCCGATCCTGGAGAATTTTTATGAATTATCTTCATGTCTTATAAGATAAGTGAAGTTTTAAGTTACAATTTGTTATATTTGTATATAGTTCATAATCTTCGCGCTTACTGTTGACTTCTGTGTTGTCTTAAATTGTAGATGAATGTTGGTTATAGTATAACACATGCCCAGGTGTAAGACTAAGGTCGTTGTTGCAGTGTAGACGTGGTCAGGTGGAAATGTGAGATGATCCTTCTTGAGCCGCAGGAGGTCGTCCCACGCTTCGTCACACTCTTGCAGAAGCTTACTCATGCAAAATCTCTTGTCTAGCTTCTCTATCGCTACAACTGATTGTTTCATTTGTGACACTCTGATGTGCTACATTCACATGACTTTCTCTACCAGTTAACTACTAAGCTTCAGTATTCTTCTTCGACTTCTCCGTTTGCCCATCTCATAAAGTCCTCAAGACTTACAAGCGGACTCTTGGGGCTAGATATCCGTTGAGGAGTAAATAAAGTCTGAATCAGAAAGGGTAGTCAGGATATATAAAAAACCCCAAGTCTAGTAAAATAATGAGGAAGAAAATGATATTGAATTAAGGAAAAATTAAAGAAAGTTGATAATGGCACAGATATTGAAATGAATGGCGGGGTAATTGGAGTAAACGTACTCAGACATCACTTTGCCTACCAAACACCACATACGGTCAACTTGGTATACTCTGTCTCACTCTAATCTTTGTTTCATATAACCTTGCCCCGTTGACATGTATCACTCCGTGTGCAACTACCTTCCCCCTCATCCTAATTGGCTAATGCTTTCGCGCCATAGGCCATAGGCGGTGCCTTCTCGTCACATTTAAACCTGCAGTAAACGTCATAATAATTGCCAGGAATATAGAAATAAGAATATGAAAGTATGCAAAAATAAATGTTTATAATGAAACTGAGCAAGTTGAAACTCAATGACTGAGCAATGAAACTGGAACAAGTTTATAATGAGAGGCCTTCGGCCTTTTCCACTGGGATTTTTTTAAAGGAGCACACATGCCTTACAAAAATGCTTGTCTTCCAGTCTTAAAAGTCTTGTCACGCCATACTTGTCGTGTGTCCTTCATTCACCCAAGTCTCGTCTAAGTAGTACATTTTGTGACTTGGTCAATTTGATTGTCCTTAAATAACGTCTTCGCCACACAGCAATATCGCCCCTGGAGTGGTAAGTTTTCCTGTTGTTTCAGTTTCACGCCGCGATGTTCCTACGCATCTAACACACCTCTAAGTTCAGAGCACAGCTGTTCGACTTCTCTCACTGACAAAGACGGATTCCACTCTGTGAGTGCATTAAACACATGCACCACAATTCTTTTTTCGCCGCTTTGTAAAGTTTTTCCCTTGCGATGCTTCAGCGAAAAGCTGGCGGTAGACTCTACCATTACACATATATTAAGTACACGTGCAATAAACGACCAATAAAATAATTTAGCTCTCGCATTCGGCATAGCACACCTTCGAATGACGATATATGACTAATCCAGTTCAAAACAAGGTCAGTGTTAAAAGTCATATAAACAAATATGTCATCACTACCGCTAAATCACGTGCTATCGTACCATGTGCTTGAGAGCAAAGGAACCTCCTCTTTACTTCGTTTAAGAATTAACATGCATTTCAGATAAATCAACTCTGTTGCGTAATATATTTCATTGAAACAGTTACGAAAATATAAATTTGACAATTCTCTTCCAACATATAAAGACATATCACCATGTTAAATAAAGAACTAATTTTTACCGCACACCAGTCTATACTACAATAGCAGCCAATGAGATGTGATATTGTCACGTGACCGTTAAGAGATACGGGGCAAGCTTACGTGAAACAAGGATTAGTTTAATTCTGCTGTAAACAACAAGGCGGAGTTGACTCATATGGCCACATGTTGGACGCTACATATACTGACACAAATTTTACAACAGTAGCCGTATGCATAGCAGCGCTAACTTCCAGACAAAAAATAGAATTGGGTTACACATTAATTTATTAATTCTATGAGTTGGAATATTAATAGAATCAGACAGTAACATAATGTTTAACTTTAATCGCATTTCTACGAAAACTTTTGATTTGGTGCAAATATTTACGTCTATTTTACTAACTTATATCACGTGATATCATTCACCACTAAGACTTCTATATAAACGGTACAATCCAAATTACTATATAGGATATTATTTTACATAAAGCTAATTGATTTCCGTGAGTCTCAGCTTTGAGTAAACTGTTTTTTTTCTTTAAATAATTCACTGAACTCAGTGACAGCATACTCACTCTTAGGTTGGGATGCCATTATGGAGGGGATTCGGTACGTAGGCCACCACGCTGGTCCCATTGTTCCTATGCCCCAAGTGGGGGCGCCCCCGGGAGGAAGGATGAGGCGAAGGAGACAGAGGGTGACCGTCCCAAGAAGACACGACAGTACAGAGGGCAGGGTCCCTACAGTTTACTTGGATAGACACTTCCCCCGACAGGCCAGGACAACGAACTCGCTCCCCTACAGCGGGACGGCAACGAGCCCAGCAGCCGAGCCCTAATGGTCCCAGGCAGGCGATCCGAGCTCCAAAAGTCCCTGGCTGGCGGTCCCGAAATGATCCCAGCAGAGGAGCAGTGGCCGGCAACCGACCTAGCGTAGTAGGAAGTGTTTACCTCAGAGCATATTGTGCCTTTGTGGGTTCGTAAAATTAAAAGTCCAATTATACAAACTCAAAATGTTCTTTATTTCCACCGAATTACAGTTGGAACACTTGCCGATTACATAGAATTACTTACCGCACACAATTACAGTTCACCAGTTCGTCTGTCACAGGTCCACTCCACACGCACAAATACGTACAATTCCTCTGATACACGTACACAGTCTTCCAGTGCGTTCACTAGCACGGCGCTCCTCACGGCTGCTCGCCAAGAACTGAACTGACTCATCCACTGCAGCCCTTATATAGGAAGATCGCTGTTTCTGGAAGCTTCGCGGCTTGGAAAGTCATCCCGAATGTTCCAGACGTCAGGGGGAGGGGAAAGAGATGGACAGTGCTTAGTGACACATTCCTAACCATCCCCTATGTTAGCACTACAAGATAAATGGGTGGGCGTGGTCTGAATGCCTCCTGTCCCCTACCCAGCTCCAGTTGGTCGTGCCATCCGATAGTTGGGTGACCATATCATCCTGACATGCAGACGAAATGGAGGGACAGGAAATTCGGGGGATGTAATTAACCTACCCAGCATTCGCCTAGTGACCAGGGAAAACCCCCGAAAAACCCATGAGTCAGCCACTGGAATGGAACCCGGGCCTCCCGAATGCGCGCCACAGACGGAACCGCCTGAACCATCCCGCTCGGTCAAACTTAGGTTACTCGTAGCTTATACTTATTACAACACACACACACACACACACACACACACACACACACACACACACACATACTGTCTTATAAGTACGGATTTTTTAAAGAGAAAACGTTTTTTAATTTTTTTGTTCCATTTATACCCCGCCTTTAACTACTATGGTCATATCGGCGGCCGTTCTCCTTTGTAACATACCGAAGGTGTTAACTCGTTATCTTTGGTTTTTAATCATTACACCACGCACACATTCACACTCTCATTCATACCTCCAAACTCTGTGGAAGATGGGGAATTATCATTTTGAAATTTGTTCTGACAAGCAGCTAACTAATTTTCAAAGTATATACTATTAAATTATATGGTCTTGACCATCGTTCATTGAGGTTTGTTATCACACGATGGTACCACTCTCTGGTTTTTTATGTAAAGAATCGGTGACACCCACTTGCACTGCTTCAGTGTTGAAAGATGATAATCTGAGAGTGCGAGATCAGAGCTGTATGCTGGGTGTGGTGGCAGTTCGATTCCTCCCAATTCCTGAATTTTTCCCCATGGTTGTTTTTGTAGTATGGGGATTGGCCTGTTGCAGTAGAACTCTGTTTCGGCTAAGTAATTCTGGGTATTTCCATCTCAGAATTTCATGAACTCGTTCCAGTTGTCGAGAGTAAAGATCCGCATCAATCGCCCGCCCGTTTGGAACAAACTCCTTGTGAACCACACCTTCAAAATTCCACCGGACACAGAACATTACTTTAGGACCCAACTGGTTTATTTTAACGAATACTTTGTCGGGTTTTCGGGGATCAATCCACTGTTTCGAAGCATCAGGTTTTCGGTAATATATCACAAGTGACAGTTCTCCTGAAAAATCTATCATTCATGTGATTACGGATAAACTGACGACAGATATCCTCAGTAGTTTAAAATTAGCGGTTCCAGAACAGACCCAAAAGAGCAAGATGGCGGCCGTGCGCAATCTATGTATTTAAAGCATTTATTGTCCTATTCAGTTTATTTGTTTTCTGCTTCGGGATACTGGGGTGTCTATTGAGGCTTCTCGTGGTGTATTTAGCTGCTTTTGGGACGTATTTACTGGCTTTTACTGTATTTAGAGGCGTTCAGGGCCTCTCTAGGAGCCTTATAATGTATTTAGAGGCTTCTTGGTAAGTATATACAGGCCTTTGAAATGTATATAACGGCTTGAGGGGTGCATTAGTGACTTTATGGTGTAATTTAGAGCTTCTTAGGAGGTATTTAGAGGCTTTTGGGACGTATGTACTGGCTTTGTTATGTATTTAGTTAACTTAGACTATTTTTGATTTGCTGTAGTTCATTATGTTTTAATCATTCAAAACGGTTACTCCTCATTTGTAATCGGTACTTCAATCACTTTAAACTAACCTAACCTATCCTAACTTTGCTATTCTCTAACACTTTAACCCAACCCAAGTCCTACTCTTCTGCTTTACTATTTCACTCCATTACCTAACCTAACCTAACCTAACCTAACCTAACCTAACTGTGCTATTCTCCAACACTTTAACCAAACCCAAGTCCTAATCTTAGGCTCCACTATTTCACCTCATTATAAGCTAACCTAACCTAATACTTTAACCTAAACCAAGTCCTATACTAGCGCTTTGCTATTTCATTCCGTTATAAGCAACCCTAACCTAACTTAACTGTTCTTTTGTGGTTAATTTGCTACATTGGTTACATGCGTGGTTACATTTGGTTACATGCGTGGTTACATTTGGTTACATGAGTGGTTACATTTGGTTACATGCGTGGTTACATTTGGTTACATGCGTGGTTACATTTGGTTACATGAGTGGTTACATTTGGTTACATGTGTGGTTACATTTGGTTACATTTGGTTACATTTGGTTACATGCGTGGTTACATTTGGTTACATGTGTGGTTACATTTGGTTACATGCGTGGTTACATTTGGTTACATGCGTGGTTACATAACATATCTTTATGTTGCTTTTGAAGCATTTGTTTTTCACATTGTATTCTTTGCTTTCCACTATATCCTCTTTTATGAAGCTTTAAACCTAACACTGTCTGATACTCTAACCACTGATAATAAAGTACTTATAGATTAGTTTTATGTGGGACATTTTGTGAATTCTCTTGTGATATCCCCCTCCCAAGCTTTTATTTATGTTTGTATAAAGCAAATCGGGGTATACTTAGCTTGTAGTTCAGTAGTAGACGCCTCTCCTCTTTTATCTGGGCTGGAGACCAGCACTAGAATTTAATCCTAGTGGCAGAGTTAACGCCTTCCTCCATTTTTGTTATTTCATCTTTCTTCCTCAGGCGTCGTGAGAGTCGTAGGATAGACGTCACTTGTGTAAATAGTCATTCTGTAGCTTAGCTTACAGAGATAACCATTATCTTCTGATCTAAGTTGTCCCCTGTTGCACACTTTCTGCAATACTATAGTGTCCGTACGCGTATGTTGATACTCCATCCTCAGCAATCACTCTCTTGTCGTCATGAGGCGATAGGGCTATTTTATTAGCTTCAACTGTAGAAACATTATGTTTTCGGGATAGGATTAAGTTCATAGGAGTTCTTAGGATCTTTTGGGTTTTAAGACATTCCACATAGCTATCGAAGTTGATGTACTGTCTGATTGCGCCACGCTTTATGCCTTTGATCTTCTTGATGACACCTCCATCTATGTCGAGAGCATACATCTTAGGTCTGAGCCCTACAAAACGACAAATAATTTTTCCATTGGCTTCATCTTTAAATTTTCCCAAAACTTTCCTGTTTTTTGTAGAATGACATATATGGTCGACAGGATAATCAGCAGTATCCAGATGTTCAAGAAAACGTAACTTATCCTGGTATATATCTTTCGTAGTCACTCTATGGATGAAAGAGTCTGTATCCATGTACATGAGTTTTAGATTTTCAGTCCCGTAATACGGCAATAACACATCATAATGATATCGATACATCAAGGTTTTTGAGATATCCAGCACACACATCCCAATGTATATAGGTTTGTCGAACACTATCTCTCGGGAAGCCATGTGTACTGCAGCCAGATTAGGTCCATATATAGTTCGGTCAATGAACGTAGGCTTAGCAACCAGCTTTTCCAATGTCTTCCAATCAGTAACAAGTCGTATATTCATTCGGTTTCTTATATTCTCCATAGTTTTTCCGAACATGGCATTGTTAAAAAGTTTGTACAGATCCTTCTCGAAATCATTTCTAGATCCTTGTCGTAGTTCGTTATTGAATTGGACATAAGGCTTTAACCAGCACGACTGTCGAAATTGTAGTACACGATGGATTTTTATCAGTTTTATCCCATGATCAAGAGCTTGCTTCAGGGTCATGTAGTGCACCACATACTTAGTTCGTGATCCAAGGTGTGGAATTAGCTTCTTTGTAGAAGAATCCTTAGGCTTGAAGCACTCGGGCAGGAATGGTAAATCATTATGCAGCTCATGAAGTTCTGTAGGATATTCAAGATCCACTTCTAAAATGTAGCCGAGTGGGTCATCTTCTCGAAGTATTTCTAGGTTAATATCTGCAGGAGAAACCCACTCAAAACCCCCATAAGGAAGGGCGTGGCACATCGCCCAGCCATATTGGTTATTTGTGTCCTCGTACGTAATATATTGAGAGGGCTTACTTGAGTCATACTCCTCCATATAGATGTTGTTCGCCTTTGCGTATCGATGAGACACTTGGCATAATCCTCCTCTTATACCTGATTCAACCATGAGTAGCTGATCGTAATCCTGTAGCAATTCTAGTTCAATTCCTGTATACAGCAGCATTGCATCCCACGTAAGTCCAGGAGATGTAAAATAATGTGCAGGATCAACTTTATGCGTTTTCAGGGTCTGGTCTCTGAATGTCTCAAACACATCAGCTAGTAGAAGAACATCTGAAGTTAGATAGAGATCGCTATACTCTCCTAATGTTTTAGTATTGAACTGCCTCCATATACTTTTTGCATGTTCATACTCTCCCTCACTAATTTCTTCTTTGTTCAGCTTGTTGTAGAATGCCTCCCTCGGAGGAAGTTCGGTGTCATTCAAAACATCCCACGATGTAACGTAATCGTAGGGGAAAACACCCTTACGTGTCATCAATTTGAATTGCTCTGCTCCAAAGTACTTTAAGGTTTCAGGATATGATGTTAGATTTTTTGCTAGTTTATCCAAGCTGGTACTAAGGAAGCGATAGGTATCCACAAAGCGAAGTTTAATATTTCCAACATACTTGGAAAATGATATATAACTTTCCTCAGAGCTAGGAATAACTTCTACTCTATCGCTAGTACAGCCTAACTCCTTAACAATGAAATGGGAGTCATATCCACTCAGGTTATGTATGAAGACAGGAATATAATTAGGCGTTTTACAGGCTAGATTACACTGATTATGTAGACTTCCTCGATATTCACCACTTATATGATCATGATCTCGTACTTTCCAGTTATCGTCGGTAAATTCTTTACCACATAAGTAGCATTCTGTAGAAGATTCGAATGATTTTTGTTGCTTATCTGTCAGAGTTAATGGAGCACCAGTTTTGTATACAGCATTAATTTTCTTTGCGAGAGAACTTACATACTACATAAACTTCGGTGCAGCATCATAACCCCGATATACATAGGGTTCAGTAGGAAGTCCAGTCTGTAAACCTTCAATTGTAGCTGAGGATTTGACATAAACACAGAAACTCATAGGAATATGCTTCTGATATGGAACTGTATAAGACGTTTCGGGATTAGAAGAACACCCGTGGTAAGGGGTAAGAATGCTTTCAAAGTCAGCGTATATGACATAAGGTAATTTCAACATCCTTTCATGATTCTTGAATCTAACAATAGATTTCTCCTTAGTTGGCATAACAATCTTAGCAACTCCGTGTTGGCTACATATTTTTCTATGCTCATTTAACCTCTCAACTCCTCCATTTCGATACTCAAAGTGCGTAAAACAGCGTTTGCAGATGCAGAGTTTTCCCTCACATTTGGTTTTTTGTTGATGAATAATTCTCTCGAAATGGTCCCCTATCCCTTACCCCACCCCTTATCAATTTATATGCAATTTATATGCAAAAAACCAAATGTGAGGGAAAACTCTGCATCTGCAAACGCTGTTTTACGCACTTTGAGTATCGAAATGGAGGAGGTGAGAGGTTAAATGAGCATAGAAAAATATGTAGCCAACACGGAGTTGCTAAGATTGTTATGCCAACTAAGGAGAAATCTATTGTTAGATTCAAGAATCATGAAAGGATGTTGAAATTACCTTATGTCATATACGCTGACTTTGAAAGCATTCTTACCCTTTACCACGGGTGTTCTTCTAATCCCGAAACGTCTTATACAGTTCCATATCAGAAGCATATTCCTATGAGTTTCTGTGTTTATGTCAAATCCTCAGCTACAATTGAAGGTTTACAGACTGGACTTCCTACTGAACCCTATGTATATCGGGGTTATGATGCTGCACCGAAGTTTATGTAGTATGTAAGTTCTCTCGCAAAGAAAATTAATGCTGTATACAAAACTGGTGCTCCATTAACTCTGACAGATAAGCAACAAAAATCATTCGAATCTTCTACAGAATGCTACTTATGTGGTAAAGAATTTACCGACGATAACTGGAAAGTACGAGATCATGATCATATAAGTGGTGAATATCGAGGAAGTCTACATAATCAGTGTAATCTAGCCTGTAAAACGCCTAATTATATTCCTGTCTTCATACATAACCTGAGTGGATATGACTCCCATTTCATTGTTAAGGAGTTAGGCTGTACTAGCGATAGAGTAGAAGTTATTCCTAGCTCTGAGGAAAGTTATATATCATTTTCCAAGTATGTTGGAAATATTAAACTTCGCTTTGTGGATACCTATCGCTTCCTTAGTACCAGCTTGGATAAACTAGCAAAAAATCTAACATCATATCCTGAAACCTTAAAGTACTTTGGAGCAGAGCAATTCAAATTGATGACACGTAAGGGTGTTTTCCCCTACGATTACGTTACATCGTGGGATGTTTTGAATGACACCGAACTTCCTCCGAGGGAGGCATTCTACAACAAGCTGAACAAAGAAGAAATTAGTGATGGAGAGTATGAACATGCAAAAAGTATATGGAGGCAGTTCAATACTAAAACATTAGGAGAGTATAGCGATCTCTATCTAACTTCAGATGTTCTTCTACTAGCTGATGTGTTTGAGACATTCAGAGACCAGACCCTGAAAACGCATAAAGTTGATCCTGCACATTATTTTACATCTCCTGGACTTACGTGGGATGCAATGCTGCTGTATACAGGAATTGAACTAGAATTGCTACAGGATTACGATCAGCTACTCATGGTTGAATCAGGTATAAGAGGAGGATTATGCCAAGTGTCTCATCGATACGCAAAGGCGAACAACATCTATATGGAGGAGTATGACTCAAGTAAGCCCTCTCAATATATTACGTACGAGGATGCAAATAACCAATATGGCTGGGCGATGTGCCACGCCCTTCCTTATGGGGGTTTTGAGTGGGTTTCTCCTGCAGATATTAACCTAGAAATACTTCGAGAAGATGACCCACTCGGCTACATTTTAGAAGTGGATCTTGAATATCCTACAGAACTTCATGAGCTGCATAATGATTTACCATTCCTGCCCGAGTGCTTCAAGCCTAAGGATTCTTCTACAAAGAAGCTAATTCCACACCTTGGATCACGAACTAAGTATGTGGTGCACTACATGACCCTGAAGCAAGCTCTTGATCATGGGATAAAACTGATAAAAATCCATCGTGTACTACAATTTCGACAGTCGTGCTGGTTAAAGCCTTATGTCCAATTCAATAACGAACTACGACAAGGATCTAGAAATGATTTCGAGAAGGATCTGTACAAACTTTTTAACAATGCCATGTTCGGAAAAACTATGGAGAATATAAGAAACCGAATGAATATACGACTTGTTACTGATTGGAAGACATTGGAAAAGCTGGTTGCTAAGCCTACGTTCATTGACCGAACTATATATGGACCTAATCTGGCTGCAGTACACATGGCTTCTCGAGAGATAGTGTTCGACAAACCTATATACATTGGGATGTGTGTGCTGGATATCTCAAAAACCTTGATGTATCGATATCATTATGATGTGTTATTGCCGTATTACGGGACTGAAAATCTAAAACTCATGTACATGGATACAGACTCTTTCATCCATAGAGTGACTACGAAAGATATATACCAGGATAAGTTACGTTTTCTTGAACATCTGGATACTGCTGATTATCCTGTCGACCATATATGTCATTCTACAAAAAACAGGAAAGTTTTGGGAAAATTTAAAGATGAAGCCAATGGAAAAATTATTTGTCGTTTTGTAGGGCTCAGACCTAAGATGTATGCTCTCGACATAGATGGAGGTGTCATCAAGAAGATCAAAGGCATAAAGCATAGCGCAATCAGACAGTACATCAACTTCGATAGCTATGTGGAATGTCTTAAAACCCAAAAGATCCTAAGAACTCCTATGAACTTAATCCTATCCCGAAAACATAATGTTTCTACAGTTGAAGCTAATAAAATAGCCCTATCGCCTCATGACGACAAGAGAGTGATTGCTGAGGATGGAGTATCAACATACGCGTACGGACACTATAGTATTGCAGAAAGTGTGCAACAGGGGACAACTTAGATCAGAAGATAATGGTTATCTCTGTAAGCTAAGCTACAGAATGACTATTTACACAAGTGACGTCTATCCTACGACTCTCACGACGCCTGAGGAAGAAAGATGAAATAACAAAAATGGAGGAAGGCGTTAACTCTGCCACTGGGATTAAATTCTAGTGCTGGTCTCCAGCCCAGATAAAAGAGGAGAGTCGTCTACTACTGAACTACAAGCTAAGTATACCCCGATTTGCTTTATACAAACATAAATAAAAGCTTGGGAGGGGGATATCACAAGAGAATTCACAAAATGTCCCACATAAAACTAATCTATAAGTACTTTATTATCAGTGGTTAGAGTATCAGACAGTGTTAGGTTTAAAGCTTCATAAAAGAGGATATAGTGGAAAGCAAAGAATACAATGTGAAAAACAAATGCTTCAAAAGCAACATAAAGATATGTTATGTAACCACGCATGTAACCAAATGTAACCACGCATGTAACCAAATGTAACCACACATGTAACCAAATGTAACCACGCATGTAACCAAATGTAACCAAATGTAACCAAATGTAACCACACATGTAACCAAATGTAACCACTCATGTAACCAAATGTAACCACGCATGTAACCAAATGTAACCACGAATGTAACCAAATGTAACCACTCATGTAACCAAATGTAACCACGCATGTAACCAAATGTAACCACGCATGTAACCAATGTAGCAAATTAACCACAAAAGAACAGTTAAGTTAGGTTAGGGTTGCTTATAACGGAATGAAATAGCAAAGTGCTAGTATAGGACTTGGTTTAGGTTAAAGTATTAGGTTAGGTTAGCTTATAATGAGGTGAAATAGTGGAGCCTAAGATTAGGACTTGGGTTTGGTTAAAGTGTTGGAGAATAGCACAGTTAGGTTAGGTTAGGTTAGGTTAGGTTAGGTTAGGTAATGGAGTGAAATAGTAAAGCAGAAGAGTAGGACTTGGGTTGGGTTAAAGTGTTAGAGAATAGCAAAGTTAGGATAGGTTAGGTTAGTTTAAAGTGATTGAAGTACCGATTACAAATGAGGAGTAACCGTTTTGAATGATTAAAACATAATGAACTACAGCAAATCAAAAATAGTCTAAGTTAACTAAATACATAACAAAGCCAGTACATACGTCCCAAAAGCCTCTAAATACCTCCTAAGAAGCTCTAAATTACACCATAAAGTCACTAATGCACCCCTCAAGCCGTTATATACATTTCAAAGGCCTGTATATACTTACCAAGAAGCCTCTAAATACATTATAAGGCTCCTAGAGAGGCCCTGAACGCCTCTAAATACAGTAAAAGCCAGTAAATACGTCCCAAAAGCAGCTAAATACACCACGAGAAGCCTCAATAGACACCCCAGTATCCCGAAGCAGAAAACAAATAAACTGAATAGGACAATAAATGCTTTAAATACATAGATTGCGCACGGCCGCCATCTTGCTCTTTTGGGTCTGTTCTGGAACCGCTAATTTTAAACTACTGAGGATATCTGTCGTCAGTTTATCCGTAATCACATGAATGATAGATTTTTCAGGAGAACTGTCACTTGTGATATATTACCGAAAACCTGATGCTTCGAAACAGTGGATTGATCCCCGAAAACCCGACAAAGTATTCGTTAAAATAAACCAGTTGGGTCCTAAAGTAATGTTCTGTGTCCGGTGGAATTTTGAAGGTGTGGTTCACAAGGAGTTTGTTCCAAACGGGCGGGCGATTGATGCGGATCTTTACTCTCGACAACTGGAACGAGTTCATGAAATTCTGAGATGGAAATACCCAGAATTACTTAGCCGAAACAGAGTTCTACTGCAACAGGCCAATCCCCATACTACAAAAACAACCATGGGGAAAAATTCAGGAATTGGGAGGAATCGAACTGCCACCACACCCAGCATACAGCTCTGATCTCGCACTCTCAGATTATCATCTTTCAACACTGAAGCAGTGCAAGTGGGTGTCACCGATTCTTTACATAAAAAACCAGAGAGTGGTACCATCGTGTGATAACAAACCTCAATGAACGATGGTCAAGACCATATAATTTAATAGTATATACTTTGAAAATTAGTTAGCTGCTTGTCAGAACAAATTTCAAAATGATAATTCCCCATCTTCCACAGAGTTTGGAGGTATGAATGAGAGTGTGAATGTGTGCGTGGTGTAATGATTAAAAACCAAAGATAACGAGTTAACACCTTCGGTATGTTACAAAGGAGAACGGCCGCCGATATGACCATAGTAGTTAAAGGCGGGGTATAAATGGAACAAAAAAATTAAAAAATGTTTTCTCTTTAAAAAATCCGTACTTATAAGACAGTATGTGTGTGTGTGTGTGTGTGTGTGTGTGTGTGTGTGTGTGTGTGTGTGTGTGTGTGTGTGTGTGTGTGTGTGTGTGTGTGTGTGTGTGTGTGTGTGTTGTAATAAGTATAAGCTACGAGTAACCTAAGTTTGACCGAGCGGGATGGTTCAGGCGGTTCCGTCTGTGGCGCGCATTCGGGAGGCCCGGGTTCCATTCCAGTGGCTGACTCATGGGTTTTTCGGGGGTTTTCCCTGGTCACTAGGCGAATGCTGGGTAGGTTAATTACATCCCCCGAATTTCCTGTCCCTCCATTTCGTCTGCATGTCAGGATGATATGGTCACCCAACTATCGGATGGCACGACCAACTGGAGCTGGGTAGGGGACAGGAGGCATTCAGACCACGCCCACCCATTTATCTTGTAGTGCTAACATAGGGGATGGTTAGGAATGTGTCACTAAGCACTAAACTACTATCCTCTCTACGTTCAGCCTGTTGGGGTGTCGTTTCATGAGGTACAGATCCACAGCTTCTGTATCATTTCCCAAATGTCTTAATGTGGCGATGTATGGTATCTTTTGATACACCAAGTTCTTCTGTAGGCCTACGGGTACATTTTTGTGGATATTCTCGCAAAACTTGACGTGTATCCTCAATATACCATACTTTAGGTCTTCCAGAACGTAGTAAATCTTTAGTGTTTTCGTCTCCATTGTTGAAACGTTGGAAACATCGTTGTGCCACACGCTCACTAACGACATCTTCTCCTTTCACTTCACATATTCTTCGAACTGCGACAGCGACTTAATAATCTTGTTTCTAGTAGTGTTTTAGAAGTACTCTAAGTTCAAACTTTGTTATCTCCATTTTGTGATATTTTATTAACAACTGAAGTCTGTTACAGGCTTGCAATGTACGCAAAACTAGCCATGGCCTCCTGTAAAAAGCATTGCCAAACCAAAGAAACCCAGTAAATGTTCCAAAACAGCAAAATCGAAAAGCCGACCTTACCTATGAGTAGGGGACATATTTTGTCCTATTTGCCTATTGTTCAGAAACGTAACCTTTTAAGTAATAAACACGTTGCCTACAATCATTAGCCTAATTTCTTAATTTTCTAGTGCCTATAAATGCCTATATCATACGTTTGAGCCTATTCTGCTTATTAGTGACTAAAACTGTCTTTTTAGCCAATTTGTTCTGCTTGTAATTTATGACAACAACTTTTTCATTTGTTGGTTTCAGCGTGAAGTTTTCGGGGAAGAGAAATTTCTTACTGCGGCACATTGGATATACAACATAGATAAATATCCGCCTTACAAAATTGTTAAATGGGCATGATTATTTTTTACCTTCCTTGATATGTTGCAGACAAATATTTCACATAGGTACAGGTCATTAATAGTTTAAAATGGGTGCAGAAACTTATACCCCAAGTATTAATTTTTTAAATTACAATATGTGGAACATTTTGAAAATCGCCGGTAATTTAGACATAAAATGTTAATTCCTCAGGAAGTATTGTAACTAGAAAGCTGAAACTTGGTATTATTCAATTCCTGATCGATCACAAAAATAAATGGTATAAATTTGAAACAAATCTAACAAAAGCTTCAGATATTTTAATTTTCGACCTTAAGCCTCCTCCCCCCCCCAAACCCATGTTTTTGTTTTTTGACATAGTTAATTACTTCACACCTTTCTGCACATTATGATTCTGAAGTGGATATATATGTATTTTAATTATACGACAATATCTGTTATTTTAACTTGCTGTGGAGCAATTTATGAAATTTGGAATAAATGTAAAACTATTTCGTCTAGGGAACTGCAAAATAGTTTGTGTTTAGCAAATTGGCTGCAGCATATGTTGCGATGATTGTCATTTTGTTATAGTGCAGTTTAAGAGCCATTTTACTAAAATTGTGTATATCTAAGTGTTTATTTAGCAAATCTTTAGTTCCTATTTAAGTGCCTATTTTGCCTATTTTTAGTGCTTTTTGCGTGTCTATTTCACACATTTTAGTGCCTATAAATCCGCTACGTAGTTATGAGACAACCTAATACATAAATCGCTCCCCTTGCTTACTTCGCAGTTACCACCTGCACAGATATCACTACTTTCAGAGAAGAGCTAATTCAATATATATATGCACGATTTCTCATTTTCATAAATATTATAATGCTAGAACTATTTTCTTTTGGTCTTGTTTAAGGTCGTACACTAAGTATGATCAGTCATGTCTCTGGATAATGGGTTTGGATCTGTTTTCTGCACACTCCTGCTATTACCACGACTCAGTTGAAAATTTCTGCAATGACAACATATCATCGTGCGTCCATTGTACTCTGTGGTATTTGATACCAGGTTGTTATGTACATTCTAAGTCACTAATCGCTTCATTATGACTCTATGACAGCACCTCGATCTACAAAACATCTTTCGGGCCAGACAGGGTGCCCTACGAGACGGAGGAGTGCGGTTTGAGGATACTAAGCGGATCCGGATTCAGGATAGCAGACAGAAGAAGATAGGATCCTAACAACTTCAAATTTAATCCTTGTGTACTTAGTTCTATAACCGGGTTACCCGGGTAAACTTATGAATTGACTACCATACAACAATAGTTGTCAACACTACGCTCTGGGTATATGTAAAATCGTTACAACAATGCATTATAACTGTTACTGGCTACTGTTGCACAACATTAACTGCTCATTGTCATGCACTCTCTGCTACAGAGAACATCAACTCTGGATTCTCGTGGATAATATACGAGAACTCTCTAAATCTGAGTATAACAGAGTAAGCTATGTAGCGAAATATTATATTAAAAACTTAATGACTAGTGTTGATTCAGAAGAGGATGAAGCTGCAGATTCTACAGACCAATGGATTCCAAGTAAGGAGGATGAGGTTACTTCAGATATTGAAGATAATATTGATGCTTGTAGTGATATTGAAGTTGAAACAGAGCGTAGTGATAGCAATAGTGATGAAAATGACAGTGATGATGAATGCAGTGAAGTGATTGTGACTTCTGCAGACATTTTGCGTGGGGGAGATCGAACGGAGTGGCATAAGGAACCTTTTGGTACAAGAAAGTTGCTGAAACAATATTTTGTGGGAAAGGGCTGGTCCAACACGTGCCTTCCATTATCTCTAGATCATCAAATCCTAATTGCTTGAAAACATTTTCTGTGAAATCGGGTATTGAGTGCATGATAGGAAGACTTCTAAATTTGGTTCCTGAATGAGTGGAACCTCAAACAAAACGAGATGCTTCTGGACGGCTGTGACTATTTTGTATGTAAATTTCAACTAAATAAAAGGAAGAGGAAAACAAGAAAGAACTGCAATAACTGTGAAAGTCCTATATGTGATGAATATTGCATCACAACAACAGTGTGTGGACATTGTGAATAAAAAGTAATTGCAAGTTTATCTTTCCAGTGATATATTTTGCACATATTTAAGACTATTTATGTAGAACCAACACTCAGGTACCTAATTAATAATAAAAATACAAATATACTATATAAAATAAAGTATTTCATTCGTGAACTTCACACTTGTTCTATAGAGAGCTGTGGTTACCTGGGTAACCCGAATATAGATTCGAGAGCGCACTTTATTCCTCTCCCTTTTAGATGATCTTCCTTGAAAGTATATACATTTTGTTTTTATTACGATATTTATGAAGATACAATTGAGGAATAACCTGAGGCGTGTGCACACTAGCTTCAATATACCTGATAAATTAGAAGTTACCCGGGTAATCTAATGTGGACACAGGGGTTAAACTACCATTGGATGAGGTTCCTATAACCGGCTACCTCTTCTGGAAGCTCACGCATCCCCTGGAGAACCTGGGGCTCGATGACTCCCTGCTGAACCGGAGGTTGAGAACTTCTTCCTCATTTTCCCTCAACGTACTCAACTTCCCACTGCAATAGTGCTAGGGGATTGTTCATCCTGTATTCCTTATGCTCTTAGGCATTGGAAATTCTGTATAAATTAGAGAACCCAGGATAGGTGTCCAGCCCGATGTTTTAATTTGTTCTTTTTTTTTTTTTTTTTTTTTTTTTTTTAGATTATTGTTTTTCTTTCACTATCTGAAAAATTATTGTTTAAATTGTATTCTTTTTGTATTTATTTGGTATTTAATAAATTAGAATTTGGAAATCATGTCGCGGTATAAGAAATTAGGTACCGGGATTAGATTTTCAGACTTTATTTATTTATTTATTTATTTATTTATTTATTTATTATTTATTTATTTATTTATTTATTTATTTATTTATTTATTTATTTATTTATTTATTTATTTATTTATTTATTTATTTATTTATTTATTTATTTATTTATTTATTTATTTATTTATTTATTTATTTATTTATTTATTTATTTATTTATTTATTTATTTATTTATTTATTTATTTATTTATTTATTTATTTATTTATTTATTTATTTATTTATTTATTTATTTATTTATTTATTTATTTATTTATTTATTTATTTATTTATTTATTTATTTATTTATTTATTTATTTATTTATTTATTTATTTATTTATTTATTTATTTATTTATTTATTTATTTATTTATTTATTTATTTATTTATTTATTTATTTATTTATTTATTTATTTATTTATTTATTTATTTATTTATTTATTTATTTATTTATTTATTTATTTATTTATTTATTTATTTATTTATTTATTTATTTATTTATTTATTTATTTATTTATTTATTTATTTATTTATTTGTCCAGTCCGATGTTTGGTGTGAGAGTAAGAGAAATGGGAAATGAGGGAAACATGATACTGGAGCAATTGGTGGAATGATGTGGGAAACTGGAGATCCCGGAGAAAATCCATGCCTGTGTTGTGTTCACCACAAATCTCTGGGATCGACCCCAGGCCGCATCGGTAAGAGCCAAGCTGTCTAACCATTCGGGCAGTGTGCGGCATAGGACGAGGACTTACAGAGAGTAAATTCCGTGCCGTGCAACACCAAGGCTCCCGTCGACAGTTAAAACTCTGAAATAGCCAAAGGAAGATGGCGTAAAATGGGAAGTGAGGTAAAGTAGTGTAACAGGAAATTCGGGGAATGAAATTATCCTTCCCAGTATTTCCCTAGCACCCGGAAAAAAAAAACAGAAAAAAAAAACCATGGCTAGGAAGATCGCCTACGCAGTTCGAACCAACGGCCACCCACATACGCTACAACACAAGCTACCGCTCGAGTAAAACGCTCCGTTAATACCACATAGATATGTAGCAGTTACTTTTATACTTCATGTTGTTAAGAATAGCCAAAGATATTAGTATTTATAATAAAATAAAGAAGTGATGGTGTAACCACGGTTACAGATCATGGTGAGTTGTTGAATATTTTAAAAAGATTTTGTTCTTTTGTTTCTGAAACTACATTAATAATATGTCTGATTGTTTCAAAGAATTTAAAATTGTTTATGGGGAATTAAATTTCCATCTTTGAACGAGAAACGTATTATTCATTCTTTAAAAGATAGTAATATTATCTTTATTAGCCACGTTACCGCGATCCCGGGAAAGGAAAAGATCTCATCGCTCAACGATTACAGATGCGCCTGATTATCCAGACTTGCAGGAGAAACTTCTACATTTATTCAAGATCGTCACCAAGGGTGAGATTAATTTGCATCCACCATCATCGCATCATAATCCATCCCTACGAAAACCGCTTCAGATATCACACATCTTATTTTCGCAAGAGTTTTACCGTACTCAATTTTGAAACACTGTTAGATGATGGGAGTTATGCCGTTGCTCCGCTGAGGGCAGCACTGTTGTAGTTGTTCTGGCATGCACCTCACGCATGCTACAGACTCTGTCCGTATGTACGTCATGGCAGTAACTCCACTCTATCTACCTCCTCCATCTTCCCCTGCTTTTTAACATACTTCCCGAAATAAAGTAACTTTTTTCCCTGCGAGCGACCTCGTCTTTTTGAAACGTGCAGCGCGGTGGTGCCATATGGAACGCAGAAGTGCAGTCACAAATCATGAGGACCGTGCAAGTTCCGGGATGTGGACGAACATTCCTGCACGAGTTGCTAACAACCTTCTTAATTTGTTTCTTGTAGTCAAAGTTCTCTTCGATATTTTAAATAACTGATAAATACTTTAACACAATACTAATTGAACCACTGTAAAATCTCTGTTGGTATTTCTTTAAATATTTTCAAAAGCGTTCACAGTAAAAAGATCCGATATATATCCTTTACGGTTTGTAACAATTGTTTTGATTTATATTTAAAAAGAGTTCGAAAAATTTATAAACTTATAAAATAATGGCAAACCAAATTGAGTAAAAATATATGTAATTTTGTGATTAGCCGTAGTAATAATTGTATTACGTAATGTAGTGACGTAGTAGTAAATCGGCCAATCATATAAAAGTAATATATGGGTAGCGTTGGTAACGAAGGATTAATTAATCTTGGTGTAGAAACCGAAAGAAAATTCGTCTTTCCTTCTGGAACATCGAAGAGATTGGATGCTTTTTAAATTGCTTGGAAATATTTAAGTTTTAGTTCAATTTGAAGCATTGGATTAATTTCGATCACAGTATAAAGTTTTGTGATAAGAATTGTAATGGATTTGGTGTTAAAAGAAATAAACAAAAGCTTGATTTCTCATAGAAATTCAAATTAAAAATCTTAATGATTTCTTCACTCGTTACCACTCTTGTAACTTAGAGTTTTCATTGCTCGTAAGTAAGAATATAACAGAAGAATATTAAAAGCTTGCATTTTCCTGATAACTTCGGGGAACATCTTCATCATCAAGTCATAATATTTTGGACGAAGGTAAGATCGACGAAGTAAGACCAACGACAAGAAGCGAGATACCAGCACAAATCTTGCTATATATGTCACCGCAACTTTGGGGCATCGAAACCCACAACAACAGAGGAATCCTGCTACAGGTTTAATAATTATACAAAAGTAATGAACGAAGAGGACTTTCGAGAAAATTCCCAGAAAATTCAAGATTTATATTTAATTTGCTTTTAACAGTTTTATATTTCGTTTAACACTTTCTTGGTGTCTGGGGTCTTTATAGAACCCAAGGCTGCTTTAACTACCTAGAAACTGTTTTAATGTGAAGGTAGACTTATCATCTTCCAGATTTGCATTTTGCGTACATTTAGTATAAATGAGCAAAATATGTATGGTAATGTCACGGTCGAAAGTGTAGAGCCAGACTGAAAACTTCAATGCCATAGCCGGGATTTGAACCACGGATCTTCTGGTCTCCGTCCAGCCGCTCTAAACCATTGAGCTACTATGGCAAACGTGCCAACATGGCATTAAATTCTCCAACTGACTTGTGTTTTTCCCGGTAAACCATTTAGGAGTTCTCATAAACACATGAGACAACTACCTTAATGGCGACTTACATGTTGTAAGTGCTTTAAGGCCCGGGCTTTATAGTTAATGACTATTAGGTCAATTAATGGAAATTAATTGTTATTTCACACTAGCCGTGTGTAGGACGCACTATGAAAGAGTAGAGCCAGACTGAAAAATTAAATGCCATAGCCGGGATTTGAACCATGGATCTTCTGGTCTCCGTCCAGCCGCTCTAAACCATTGAGCTACTATGTGCAGCGTGCCAACATGATATTAGATTCTCCAACTGAATCGTGTTTTTCCCAGTAAACCACTTAGGAGTTCTCATAAACACACGAGATAACTACCTTAATGGCGACTTACTATGCTGTAAGTACTTTATGACCCGGGCTTTATACTTCGGACCACTATTAGGTACAATTAATGGAAATTAATTGTTATTTCACACTAGCCGTGTGTAGGACGCACTGTGAAAGAGTAGAGCCAGACAAAAAAATTCATTGCCATGACCGGGATTTGACCCACGGTTCTTCTGGTCTGCCTCCATCCACTCTAACCATTGAGCTACTATGGCATTGAATTTTTCAGTCTGGCTCTACCCTTTCATAGTGCGTCCGACACACGACTAGTGTGAAAGAACAATTTCCAATATGACGGTCGGTAGCACAGAATTTTGAGTATTTTATAGCAGGGTCAGAAAATACCCCAGGTAGGTATACAATATGTTATTTTCATGTTATATTACAAATTTACTACAATAATTAAAACTTGGCAGCAATGCACCTTCTGAACCTTCATATGTATGCCCATTGTTGAAACAAATTCATAGAGAATTCATACACATGTACTGCTGTGACAAATTATTATAAAATACAAACAGAGCAATTGCATTTTCTGGAAGTTAGACATGATAAAATAAAAAAAAAAAAAACAACTGAAGTGACAATGTTCTGCAACTCAACAAAGTCAGTTGTTGATACTGTTGATAAGATGGCTAGGCATTGTTCAGTGAAACGTGGAGCAAGAAGGTGGCCACTTGCTCTATTTCATGATATATTTGACTTAGCATGCCTCAGTGCTTACATCCTGTACTATAAAATTTTACATCAGATATAAAAAACGACTGTTAATGATATTTCTAACCTTAAAAAGCTAAAAGACGATTATAATTTTAAAAAATTTACTTGCCAACCTTGGGTTAATAAACATTATCAATTTTTTAAAAGAGTTTGGTATAACTTTAGTCCCTCAAAATATAGTATTAAAATGTATTGCATTTCTCTAAGAAAAATAAAAATCCTAATAATAAAAAATATGTTATTTATAAGTTAAATTGTTTCGATTGTGATAAGGTTTATATTGGAAAGACAAAATTTAATTTAGGAACCAGAACAAAAGAACATTTTCGTAACATTAAGTATATAAAAACTGATAAATCGGCCGTAGCAGATCATTTTTGGACATTTAACAATGAAATAAATCCAGAAGTTAAATTATTAAAACAATTAAATGCTCCGATAGATTTAATGGTTTGGGAAAATATATTTATTTAAAAAAACATTGCGTAATGAGTTTTGAAATACCGGCAGTCGATTCTGTTTATAAATTTGTTTTACTTTCAGATTTTGGTAGTACTAACAAGAACATATTAGCATCTAGCGTTAGTAACGATGACGACAGCTTTGTTGTTTCCGGCTGAGTATGTGTAAAAGCGTGCCCTGACAATTTATAAGAAAAGTATTGTCGCGAGCCCCTTATTTACGATAGTGCGGCGCGGAGCGTTAAGGGACGGATAGTGCCGGGCGGAGAGAAACAGCTTGCCTAAGCAGATAAACATAGCGCGGAGATAAATGACATACCAAAACAGATAGAAAACAAAATTCTAGTGATATCTTGATTATCTTACAGAACATTCGATTTCTTGTTTGTTACAAAATATTCCAGAAATATCTAGTAATATGAGTACAGTTCTATATAAGGAAGCCGAGACTCACCTAAGGACAGTCGTGAACAGTAGTTGTAAAGACAGTTGTAAACAGAGGCGGAACGAGAGTTATAATTGAAACTGGTATGCTTGGAAAGTGAGCTCTTTGTTGTGGTCAACGGCCTTGGTAAATTGTAATTGTGTATATGACGTAATGCTGCTACTGTAAGTGTATTTCTACGGAAATAAAGAACATTTTGAATTTCTGCAACTTGGACTTTAATTTCTACGAACCCAAAAAGTCACATTATCATCATTTCTTATAAGATAAGTGAAGTTTTAAGATACAAACTGTTATATTTGTATATATTTGTATGCTTCACTCTTAATATCTTCATATTTCATGTATTTACTAGAAGAGAATCCCTCTCAAAACTGGGAAGGAGCTAGTCAGATCTCAAATTGAGAGACAAATTCTTTCCCCTCAGTGCGGAACAACGCATTCATTCAGCAATCACTCAAACTGGTTTCAAGGATCTTCTAAATGGCAACCAACAAGGCCAAGATGCAGATGTTCCAAATCTGAAACGAAAAAGATGTGATTCCTGGCCAAGGTCAAAGGACAAGATAGTGAAGAAACAATGTGATAAATGTCACAAATTTATCTGCAAAGAACATGTAAGAATAAAAGTGTTCTGCAATGAGTGTTCATCTTTTCAACTGGAGAATGAGTAGAAGTATATTTATAAAAGGATTTTTATAAAGCGATAGTGCACATCATAATAAAAACTTACGTTATTGTTCTATAGTGGAAGGTAAATCAACATTTTGTGTTAAAATAGTATATATATATTTTTAGAACGGGCGCCGGGGTAGCGCGGTGGTTTCGTTCGCGGCTCCCGTTCTAAGGGTCCCGAGTTCGATTCCCGGCTCTGGGGTTGGCGATTTTAAGTCGGCCCTATCCACGCCTTCACCTCTGTCTAGCACACGTGAAGTATCCCCTATGCCCAACGTGGTTCGGAGTCCACGGTAAAAACTGTAGGTCCTCTCACCTCACCGCCATCTTCACTATCACCCTATCATTGGAGGTAATGGACACCGCCCTCTGGGTGCCTCCACCTGAGAAATGGGTCCGGTCATCACTTGGTGGGGTGAGGTTACCCCGAAGGCCAAGGTTGCCATGTGGGGAGTGTTAGTAACTAACTAACTAACTAACTAACTATTTTTGGAACTAAAACATATGTATGTTTTCATATTTCAGACATGGCTAGTAGGGGAGATGTGCCCAGTACCGCACACCTAAGTTTTTTTTCAAAAATTCAAAGAAAATGCAATGGAGAACAAGTAGCGTGTTACTATTATCATGAAGCTAATAACATACAGAAACATCATTAGTAATGAATATTCATGAACGTGAGTCATGTTGACTTTTAATAACTAAAGTAAATATTAGTGATAACTGCGCATCTCAAAGTGTTTCCCAGTACCGGACAGACGTAAATATATACATATTTCTAAATAAAGGAAGAGGAGCTGCATAATAAATCACAACATAATTATTCTTATCATAATTATTGTATTTTTTTGGATAAAACAGAACACGGTAACATGATATATTTTTCAAAACGTTCTCTAGAGATTATCACAACAAAATAAAAATGTCTTAGAACTAATGCAATTTTTTAAACACAGTGATCACAACAGTGATCACCCTTGCTGGATACACACTGAACCCAATCCTCGACTGTGATTTCTAAGCAAATGATACACTCTGTTATAAAACTTCAATCGACACTGGTTTTGATTCCAAAATTTAATTTTCTTTAATCTTCTATAGCTCTTCACTATTTCGAGTTTCTGTTGGCACAGAGTTAGATCTAGGTTGTCTATTTATAGTTTTATTAATGTTAGTCTTGCATCCCTTTGCTATTGGTTTGTTCTTCTGTTTTTGTGCCTTTCCTTGCAACATCAACTTATACAGAGTCGATGTTAATGTTTCAGCAATATGTATTGCTACTCCCAGGCTCATTGATCCTTTTATCGCATTCTTTATTGCTTGTTTCATATTTTCTTCTAGCCATTTTCCTTTCCTTTTGTCCTCCATGTTGACAGGAATGCTTTAAACATTAATCTAATGTGAGTGCAAGTTCAGGGGATAAAAAATATACCTTCGCGTACGGTACTGAGCAACTCACATGTACGTATAGTCCAGCAACGCAAAGAAGGTCCCTGTAAGGAATGTGGTGTGTTACACAGTGAGACAAGGACAGCGAATGTGTGTGATAGAGAGCGCCTGCTACACACTATTCACTCTGTACACTAAAACCGAGAAATTTCATTCACAAAAGTAGAAGACGTCAGAAGGTTTTTGAATGGTCTGTAACTACTGACGTGGGGTGTCATAAACCTGTCCAGGGAGGGTGTAGGAACCTTCGTCAACCCCACTTCGTCTCAGGCCTCCGAGACCTCTCCTGTGGAGGAGTATATATATAACGTCATAGCACGGCCCGCTTCTTTTAAACTGACACTGTATTTTGTGTTTGTGTAGTCTACTTAATACCAAATAATATGAGTACAAATACTTACTTAGTTCTTTACCAGACAAGGCAGCAGCAATGTCAGCAAGTTATTAACAGCACAGCTCCAGTTCACTACACGACTTCTCTGAACAATAACTTCTTATTCAACGGTCAAAGAGGAGGGAAAACTTTCCGTTGGTAACAAAGATAGTTGTTTGTCTAAATACACACCATGAGCTTCTACTATCTATCGGCAACTACGAGATACTGACACCGTGCGGTACTGGGCGCATCTCTCCTACATAACTTACATAGCTCACAACAAAGGAGTTTTAATTTAAACTATGTGCTTTGGTCTCAAAATAAAGTCATGATTATTTTTGTGGAAATATTTTATACTTTAGCGTCACATAGTTGTTAGAATCACTTTGGGGTGAAAAAAGAACCCGGATATATTATATGTTTTTCCAGAGCTGGCACCATGCGAGGGTTAACATGCTTGTTTTTATCTTAACTATACCCGTTAATCAAAATTATTAACATTTCATCCTATGAACAACATTTATTATTCTTAGAAAATTACAATTGCTTAGTTACCAAATTTGAAAGAATTTAATAAATATTGATTTGCTTAAATATTTGTTTAAATCAATTTCATAAAATGACTATATGTTTAAGATATTTCAGTGAAGCATGAAACGTATAGGGTCATTCAAAAGTATCTTCAAACCTTAAACCATTATGAATATTCTGATATTTGAGATGGGAGAAAAAAAGAAATCACATACCGGGCAAACATTATTATAAATAAATACGTGAAATATGAAGCTATTAACAGTGAAGCAAACAAATATATGCAAATGTAACAATTTGTAACTTCAAACTGCACTTATCTTATAAGAAATGATACTTTTCTTATAAATTGTCCGGGATCACGATTTCATGTCAAACTTTTACACATCCTCAGCCGGAAACAACAAAGCTGTCGTCATCGTTACGAACGCTAGATGTTAATATGTTCTTGTTAGCACTACCAAAATCTGAAAATAAAACAAATTTAAAAACAGATTCGACTGCCGGTATTTCAAAATTCATTACGCGATGTTTGTTTTTTAAAATAAATATCTTTCCCCAAACCATTAAATCTATCGGAACATTAATTGTTTTAATAATTTAACTTCTGGATTTATTTCATGCTTAAATGAGCAAACATGATCTGCTACGGCCGATTTATCAGTTTGGTTGTACTTAATGTTACGAAAATGTTCTTTCGTTCTGGTTTCTAAATTACGTTTCGTCTTACCAAATCTAGATCACAATCTAAACAATTAAATTGATAGATATACCAGAATTTTTATTATTAGTATTATTACAAGGATTATTATAAGTATTATTATTATTATTATTATTATTATTATTATTATTATTATTATTATTATTATTATTATTATTATTATTATTATTATTATTATTATTATTATTATTATTATTATTATTATTATTATTATTATTATTATTATTATTATTATTATTATTATTATTATTATTATTATTATTATTATTATTATTATTATTATTATTATTATTATTATTATTATTATTATTATTATTATTATTATTATTATTATTATTATTATTATTATTATTATTATTATTATTATTATTATTATTATTATTATTATTATTATTATTATTATTATTATTATTATTATTATTATTATTATTATTATTATTATTATTATTATTATTATTATTATTATTATTATTATTATTATTATTATTATTATTATTATTATTATTATTATTATTATTATTATTATTATTATTATTATTATTATTATTATTATTATTATTATTATTAGTATTAGTATTATTATAAGGATACAGCCTAAGTTCTCCAAACTGCGGTTTGACTGATGTGAACTTGCCTCAATACCTCTGCAACACTACTAATGCCCGCCTCTGTAGCGTAGAAGGTAGCGTGTTTCCTTCCCATTCAGCAGGCCTCGAGTTTGAATTTCGGTCAGGGTGTACTATCCGGATAAGGTTTCTTTCAAGGTTTTCTCATATCCTGGAATCTGAATGTCTGGTAACTTTACGCTCTATGTACCCTGGGCTCATTTTAGCATCATTCCGCCTATTTCACTCATCGTCAGATATGATTTACCGTTGGAGCAGACATATTACAAAATAAACAAAAACCACTTCTAATTCCATAATTATAATTTATACTTCATTGTAACTGTGACATCATTGATTACCTTTGACCTTTGAGATTTCCTTTTATCAATAACAGAATTGGTAGCCCGCCTCTGCAGCATGATGGAGGAGATCTCAAGTTCGAATCTCGGTTAGAGTGAGTTATCTCGACAAGACTTTTACAAGAGTTTTTCATTATCCTGAATGGCGAAGCTTGACCCGGCCTCATTTAAGCATCATTTTATCAGTTTCATCCCTTGTTCGATAAGACGATTATGTAAACAATATTTTAAAAGAGCACTTGTCTCGAATTCCCTGATTTAATTCCCATAATTAGGAATGGAATATAGGCCTGGTCTTACAATATAAACAGTTTTAAATTTTCTAAAGCGTTGAAAAAAATTCTTTGTATTCATAATAACATTTGATCTTCTATATTGTACCGTTTACTGATAAAGATACGATTTGTAACTTACAAGCTCTTATAGTACAGGGTATCTCTGAAGTCACTATCCATTTCAATGAAGGAAGACAGTGATTGAAAAATCAATATTATTTTGAAATGTTACACATATTCTAGTGCCCTTCTACATGACCTCCATCTAGCTCAAAACACATACGCCATCTTTCAGTAGTGGAACGTAATGTAGACAGTAACATGTCAACCGTAATTCGACCTGCTGCTTCCCTGATACGATTCTGTAACTCAGGCAGACCATTTACTTTTCCAGTGTAAACTTTAGATTTGATGTACCCCCATGCAAAAAAGTCTAAAGGAGTAAGTTCCGGTGAATGGGAAGTCCACAGCCGAGGTAAACCTCCGCCTATCCATCTCCCTGGAAAGGTTCTGTTCAGGTAATCACGGACGATGTTTGCAAAATGTTGAGGCGCACCATCTTGCTGAAACACAACTGTATCCAGTATGCCATCCTCTTGAAGCTGCGGTTCAAGGAACAGTTCCAACATGTTGAGGTAGATGTTACCTGTTATTGACCTTTCGGCAAAGAAATATGGCCCATACAGTTTTGCGTTTGTCATATCCAACTAAACATTGACTTTCGGTGTATCACGTTCCCACACCGATACCTCATGTGGTTCTTCATATGCCCATATTTGGCTGTTGTGTCTGTGCACTTCTACAAACATGGAAAGTGGCTTCATCGGAGAATAAAATGTTGTCCATTAAATTCTCATCCTCTACACATTCCAGGAGGTCATAACACATTGCCCGACGATAGTCGAAATGCTCGTCCTCAAGATGGTGCAGAACTTTAATATGATACGGTCGTTTTCGTAAAGTGAAACGTAGAATTTTCCACACTGTGTTGCGAGGGACGTTCAATTCCCTACTGAGGCGTCGAATTTATGCCTTCGGACTCCTATCACTGACAATTTGAACCTGCTGCACTGTTTCTGCCAAGATGTGTGGTCGTCCAGGATGTGTCTCATCACACACACTGTTGGTACGCTTAAATTTGTTCACAAGCAGACGAATGTGTGCCCTTGACGGGGCTGGTTTTTGGAATTTACGGGTAAATTCCGCTCTGGTGTCTTCATGACAATCTGCGTACCCGTGCACAAACAATGGCAACCCGTTCTTCCGTGCTAAACATCTTGCTCTAAGATAGTAGTATCTGAAAAGAAAAGAAACAAAATATTGCGTTTTCATTGAAATGGAGAGTGACTTTAGAGACACTCTGTAGTATCAATAATATCGCCAGGTATGGTTGTGCTGGTGCCGGCCCGCGCGCGAGCAGGAAAGAGACAAATAGATTGGCCAGCGCGTGGGAGCAGCGCTGAACGCTTGCTGAGAGGGAGAGAACAACAGATTGAGAAAGAGACAGAGATAGATCCATTGTGCTCTCGCTGCGCCACGAAAGGCCTTGAGGCGTCGACAAGTTTCTGGAAACAATTAGTGGAGGTACAAAAGATGCACGGCTAGTCAGTCGCTGCCTAGCTGAGAACTGATAATCGCGTGTGTGCAACTGTGTAGTGACCTGAAAGTGGATTCTTTTGTTTGTTTACGTGTGGTGAAGCAACGAGAGACCTTGGAGATTGCGTGTTTGTATGACACGTCATTTTTAGAGCCTGCAAGGGTTGTACGAAGTGTCTTTTTACTTGAAATAAAGTTTAATTCAACAGTTTTGTTCACCATGATAAGTAACTGAAACAGAAAGATAAAACAGAAGGAAACTGTATTATTACTTAGTATGGGAATTATTTTGTGTTCTATCTTAAACATTATTTTATAGGGATTTAAAGTTTGAAGTGAGGTTTAAAAAGACTCTCTATATGTTGATATTGGAAAAATTGTGGGCGAGGTTTATGATTTTATAACGAATTGAGAGAACCTAAGCTTTAACGGCCGGAGTCAATATCACAAAGATTTATTTCCGGAATGCTTTGCCGTGGTCTGCTGGCGGAAGATCCTCCATACGTTTGGTCTACAGTTCCGGTTGACTTCTTCAAAGGCGCGGACGAAGTTTCTTCGGAAAACATTTTGCTGCGTCTGACACAATATATATTCCTTGTTGTTGTTTGAATTTTACAATACCTACAATGTTTTCAAGTGGGAAGTCGTTATTCATTTTCCTTTCTCTACCACTTAAACAGTAGATAGGCAAGCTATTGCAGTCAACCCAAAAATTGGATACCGAGATTTCAAAGAAAGTGTAGCTGGTTTTGAGATCCTCTGTACTCGAAAAAAAAGAACTATTTCAGAAAGTGCTTCATTGGTGTGTGTGTGAGAGAGAGAGAACAGCAAGCTCAGAAGATCAGCATCCTCAAATGAACCAATACTAATATTTTGAAAGAAAAAAAAAACAGGATGTCCCACCCAATGCACTGTTTCAAAAAAAAATTTAATCTCAAAAACTACTATTACAGTTTTCTAAAAGTTACTATAGGTTTAATATATTGTGACTTTGTTGGTTCGTAGAATTAAAAGTCCAAGTTGCAGAAATTTAAATTGTTCTTTATTTCCGTAGAAATACACTTTGGTCAAACCTTACAGTAGCCAAGTTACGTCACATACACAAATACAATCTTCCAAGGTAGTTGACCACAAACAAAAGCGTTCACTTTCTATACACCATTGCAGGCACACGATGCTCAGTTCTGATTACACTCTCTTCTTCGACTCCGTTTACAGCAACTCTCGTTACAACTCCGTTTACGACTACCACGCTGGCGTGTTACGATCGCATATATACCTCCATGATAATTCTAGACTGTTCTAAAACATCCTCTATCAATCAAGATGTCACTAGAATTTTCCATTTATCTAACTTTATTTGTTTCGGCAGACCTTTATCTCCGTGCTATCTTTATCTGTATCGACATACTCTTTGTCTCCGTGATGCACTATCAGTTCCTTTGAGTGCACAAGCCGCGCTATCGTGATAATGGATTCGCGACAATATTTTCATAAAAATGAAACATATGTATTGAAATTTCTGGAAATATCCTCTGAAGTCCTCTTGACTTTTTCATAACTGCTAAATCGCAAGAGACTCAAAATGTTACTGCATAAAAATATACAGGGTGTATCGAAACGACACCGAACGAATATATAGAAGTAGTTGGTCAGCTTCTATTTGTCAGATATAGATAGCTTTTATCGCCAATAGAGCAGCATAAAAACGCTCCCGAATGAGTGTGGATCAGGCAGTTACAGAACAACACTGTGTGCCTCACACTATCGAAGTTCGCAGGTAGGTGACACACTACGTCGCCTGTTATAGCTGTTTGTAAACATACCGATATACTCCACGGTAGCTTGCTGCTGTTAAGAATTTCTTTGGCTTATGAAACCGTAGTTAAGTTATTTGTTTGTGGGTGCTTATAGTTTTTTTATTTTGTTGTTGTTGTTGCAATTTACGTCCTCCAACGTTAAGTCATATCGGATGATGAATGAAATTGGTGAAATGATGCTCAAACGAGTCCAGGGTCCATGGAGCTTAGAGTTACCCGACATTCGTCTTTCAGGATAAGGGAAAACCCCGGAAAAAACCTTATTCAGGTAACTCACCCTGACCTAGATTCGAACTCCGGACCTCTTGAACGGAGGCAGACATGCTACCATCTACGCTACCGAGGCGGGCAGGCTGTTTATCGTGTTCCAACACTCCGTTGTAACAGTCGATGACGGCAAATAAGCTGGTGGACATATGCAACTTAAACCTTTTAGAGGGAAGTTAATTTTAGTGACGTTCAGGATGGAAGCATTAAATGATAAACAGAACAGAGAACAATATCAAAGAATTGTAGATAAATTTAACCAAAACTAAATGGCTTATGCAATGAGACAAGCGTTTTATTTCACTGTGTATAATAATACTAAATAAAGCATTTGTAACTTAAAAGGAAGTTGTTGTTTCTACAGTAAATGGTTGAAAGTACTGTACAATTAAGATCATAGCAAAATGTCCGAGTCATTAGTCAACTTTTTCACAAGTAACTGCACTTTGTCTCATTACCTGAAAGGTAGGCTAGGGTCACTGATAAACAGCAAGGAACAATGCCTTTGTTTTCGTGGCCACTGCGTCCCAATAACAAATTTTGAGGTTCGTACACCAGTGATTCCTACGCTGTCTAATCACAAAATAATGTAATATTTAATGCTACATTAAATTATACGAAGCTGCTACACTGAAATTCTGACTAGTTAAGTTATAAACTACACAACGTTTAGATTCGTTCGGTGTTGTTTAGAAACAACCTGTAGACTCCACACAGTCTATGTGAAATATATTTTTACGGAATTTACTATTTCTAGGGTATTTTTAATTATTTATTTGAATTTTACAACACTTATACTCTTTTTCAAGGCTATGCAAAGAGAATGGAATTACAAGCGGCAGTTTTAAAACATGTGAATGTCGTTTAAAGTCTGCTGTATTCCCATATTTCTCTTGCACAGTGGGCCAGACCCGATTCGAATAATCAGATGTCTGGATAATTGGATAAATCCCGATAAATTACATTGCTTTAAAATAATTAAATTTGTGGATACTGTAATATTATTTTACTATGAAATAATGTTTATATTTTCTACGATATTATACTTACGTTAAGTGTCACAAGATGTTAGAATTGGAAGGAAATCTATAATTCAGTAGAACATTTACTGTAATATCGAACAATTTCAAGTCGTTTTAACAAACTAATTTTATGCACTTTTTCCCTTAAAGATGTGTATGACTGAAATTTCATGAACACTTTCAAAAAGGTCACCGTTTCCTCTTTATAGTCTATAAAATAGTGTAAGCCTTCCTGAATCCAAAGAATGCTTAAATGTATCCACAAGCCATTTTTAAATGCTCTAATCTAGTTTGACAGTTACGTGAATGCTAGTGTTAGATATAAATTCTAATTCTTTATCCTTGTTGCCTCGCTATTGAACATTTCAGCATTTTTCATCATTTTAGATGCTGCTTGCGTCGGAGTTGTAGTGTTAGACTAATTAAACTTGCCACGCGTTCATAGAGATACAGTAAATATTGATATGAACTGAAAAGAACTGAAAGGCCGCAGGAACATAAAAGATTTTAAAAGGAAAGTTGCTGAAAATTTACTGAAGATAACTGATAAAGTTTTACATATTTATAGCTGGTTTGATAGCTGAACTGGTTAAAAATTAACATGGATTAATGTCCCATAGAATATGTAGTTTATTTTCTTAATGTTCTTTGTTACTATTATTTCATGAGTTATAGCGAATGTTTGTATCTTTGTATGTTTCATATATGTTATTTTTGTACGGTAATTCATTCCTACTATGAAAATGTAATATAAGTATTGTTAAGGGCTGTTTGCCATCATTTTATATATTTTTGTATTGTTCCCTAGCATGAGTTATGGTTCTGGGAACATTTTCAGTTAACAACAAAGCGGCCGCACCGTGGCTCAGTGGTTAGACCGCTTAGCTCTCACCAAGGCGACGCGGGTTCGATCCCAGGGGTCCGCAAAGTGAGATTTGTGATGAACAACACGGCGCTGGGGCGGGTTTTCTCCGGGATCTCCGGTTTTCCCCGCCATCTCATTCCACCAGTGCTCCATCTTCATCTCATGTATCATCAGTGTCATCGCCTGCGGTGCCGTATGTAGTAAAAGCGGGCGTTAAACACTACACATTTCATTTCGTTTCAGATATCAACAAATATATAAAAAATAAAAAAATGATGTGATATCAAATTCACATATCCCTACCTCATTACTTCTCAACCCTTTTAAATATAATATTCCTACTCTCATCCACTATGTCTTCTCTTCCAGTTTTGTCACATATAGTGACTTTGTGGGTTCGTAGAATTAAAAGTCCAATTTGCAGAATTTCAGAAGAAATACTGTTCAATTCTCACGTAACAAAATTACGTCACATACACCACAATCTACCAAGGTCGCTGATCACAACAGCGTTCTGATTACACCTGTTTACATCAGCTCTCGTTACAACATCTTGTTATGGATCAGGATTGTAAGGGGGGTGAAAGACTTACAAACCTAATCTGCAACTGGGGGTGTAGCTACTCAAGGGGTAGAGCGAAAGAAACATCTAAGTCAGGATGAACTCAGTAACTGTATTTCAAAGATACCTAGTATTTCTACAGGACACTCCCTGGATCTGGATGAGACCAGGGGCGCTTTAGTAACATTTACATACATAATAACGTAATGCAACTTTACCTTTAGCGATGTGTTGTTTGTATGGCTTGAACCTTGTGTGACTGTCAAAAGGTGTACGATCTGGTACGCCCTGCTGGCGATCTTACTCGTGGTAGCACTTTGAAATAAGCTCTTGTTGATTCTTACAGAGACCATCAGCAAGTCTCTCCCCCGGGGGCTAACTCAACCAAGCTTAAATAGGGGTCCTACCAAAAAGTCAACTCAGCGATTCCCACGCTAACTGTTAATTTGCACCATATTGTGCAATCATCGTTTACATTATTGAGAATGTTTAAACCTGTTACTGACCAACTAAGCATTACTTCCCTTGATCAGCAGGATGTGTGATTCATTGTTTAAAACATAGAGAACAAGTTGGGGCCAGTTACAGGCCACCTGTGAATTATTTCCCTAAGCTAGCAGGATGTATGATTCACCAGTCCAAAGTACATGTTTTCCAGTCAGCAGAATTTACGCTTAATCATACAGCTTTTACCTACCTAATGATTACAGAAAATTCCAAATCTTGCTCAGCCTATACACGCAACAATCTGTTCACGACTGACTCTTGGCAAGTCGTCGCCTTCTTAAATACCTCATTGATAAATGCCAGATATTTCTGGAACAATAAAGAAACCGAATAACCTCTGTCAACCAAGATGTCACCAGAAATTTCCATTTATATCAGTTTGTTTGTTTCAGCAGACCTTTATCTCGCGTTATCATTAACTGCTTAGGCAAGCTCTTTATTACCGTGAAACACTATCCGGCTGTTATCTATGTGCACCGAAACGTTTAGTTGCCGGGACAATGTTTTTCCCTGCCTCATTCGGTCTTTAATTCTTCTTCTTCTTCTTCTTCTTCTTCTTCTTCTTCTTCTTCTTCTTCTTCTTCTTCTTCTTCTTCTTCTTCTTTTTTTTCTTCTTCTTCTTCTTCTTCTTCTTCTTCTTCTTCTTCTTCTTCTTCTTCTTCTTCTTCTTCACTTCACAGCATCGGCAGAGTGCACGTTCCGTCTCACAATAATTGCTCCTTCCCTCTCTTTTTAGGTCTACCAACATCTCTCTTTCCTTGTGGCTGATATTGGAATGCAATCTTAGACAGTCTTGTTTCGGACATTCTTTGTATATGGTACATCCATTCCTTTTGATATTTTTCAATTTTGCTACTTATCAAATCTACGTTGAGTTCCTTTCTTATGTCTTCATTCCTTATTCTATCCAACCTTGTGCATCCCTTTGTTTTTCTTAAAAAGTTCATCTCTGCACTTTGAATTTGGCTTTTCATTTTCTTCGTGAGTACCCATGCCTCACTTCCATAAAGTAGTGCAGGGACTGCCATTGTTTTGTACAACTTTAATCTTGTATCTCTTCTTGTTTTATTTCTCAACGTTCTAAGCACTGTTCCACAAATCATTTGGAATGTTGCAAGCTTTTTGCTTACATCTCTGTCTGTTTTTATCATATAATTAAGATTACATCCTAAATAGCTGAATTCTTTTAGTTGTTCTAGTGGTTTGTTGTCTAAAATTATTTTTATCTTATATGTTGTTTTCCCCAAAAGGCCATTATCTTAGATTTTTCCATCGATATTTTAAGATCATACTGTTGGCATACTTGGTTCAAGCGGGGTAGTGCATATTGTAATTTATCCTCCGTTTCTTGTAACAAAACCACGTCATATGCATATAGTAAAATATTTAAAACTTTGTTCTTATTTATTTTTATTCCTGATTTAATAATACTTTTCCAATTTTGGATGATGTCATTTACATATATATTAAAACAAGTAGGTGATACACTGCACCCTTGGTTCGGTTTTATGAACTCCTGTGTTTATTATTATTCGGTCTTTAATTGCTTATAAAATTTCAAAGATTTCTTTTCTTCTATACTTTCCCATATCTCCTACCTATCTATGTCTTGTACTCTGTTTCTCACTTCCTTCCAAAAACTACTATGATTTGACTCCTCTATTCTCCATAGATCTCCCATGCCTATCTTCGATACCATTATTTCCAATTCCGACCACCAACTGTTTGTATTCTTAATGTTTTTCTGTTTCTTCATGTACAGATTCAATAATTCCCCTTTATACTATTTAATACACTTATATTAGAATTTCAATATGCTCTCTATTATCATTTCTCTCCTTTTTACAGTGAATAGAAATTGCCCTGAAGTGCATTCAAGCACACTTTCTTTACTTCAAAGCACAACAATTTCAAATTTTGGGCAAAGGAGGCCATATTCATAGGTTTAAAAATGTCTGGAGCCTAAAGTTATTGAGACACAGAGAAACCTAGTATAAATTAAACAAATGGATGTATTGGGAACCTGTTGTTAAAATATTAGACCAAAATTTATATTATTTTGTGCAAGGGACTTTTCAGGTGACGTAACAAAAAAGAATTGACCATATTTTCCAAACTATCAAAGTGAAATTGACAAAATTTGGGCTGTATCATATTTGTACTAAGGTACATCTGTGGTATAAATCTTAAAAAGTTAGCGTTGTTAGTTCATGACTTCAAATTTTCAGTCGTAGGTATCCCTCAAGTGATCGCATAGCTAAGAGTTCGTATAACTGGAGTTTTAGTGCATTATAATAAAATGAGTTTTACAAACGTTTGTTTCGTTTATAAGAACGATAAGATATTTAAAGAACAGTGTGTTGAGGAATGGATACAGAAACTGATGTGGATGCAACATTTGAGATGGAGACGCCGTCTCTATTGAAGGCGGTGATGTAAGCGTCGCGATGCAAAACGTGCGTTGTGTGATGGTCGCAGATTGTTCCCAAATTAAAATGTAGTCTGCGAAAGCCGCATACCAATGAAGCCTCTGCCGCAACAATGGAAAGAGGAACTGGAAATGAATATAAAGCTGAAGAGGAGGAAGAAGAACGTGATTCCTTGGGGCATTCCGGGGAGCAATGACCTTTGTGCCCTGACCGCTTGCCACGAGGCGAAGCAAGAAACTTGTGTGCACTCTTTTGTAATTGCGCCTCCCCTGTCTCGGCAAAGTGAAGAAACGGCTTAGTCTTCACACTAATGCTCATCTTATTGGATTGTCGTCAGCTTCAGACATCACTGTCATCGTTTGGTTTGTTAGTCCCTCCGGAAAAACCCGATTGGAGCATGCAAGATGACATACATGCTTCCAAATCTCCCTGAATAAAAAGAAAAAGAATGTGTGCTTAAGACAATACGACAGAAGTGAAAACTTAAAAAACTATTCATTATAAATTATTCTTATAATTATTTTAAAAAATGTAATGTTGACACTCATTCTTGCGCAGAGGCCAGTTGCGAGGTAAACATTTCATGCCTTACGCTATGTGTGCTCGCAAATGAAAATACTCTGAAACAACTGAATGACCACGAACTTGCGACCGTGCTAAGAGGGTTATACATAAAGGATGTATAAAGGAAATAAAACCAAATCACATAATATACTGTTTTACATGTATTTTATTTTTATATAAAAATACATGATACTTCACAAGCACATACTTCACATGATACTTCACATCAGTATGCTGATACGCATACTTTTGTTCGATGTTTGTTTGTTTGTTTTTTAAATTTACGTCCTCCAACGCTAAGTCATATCGGACGATGAATGGAATGGGTGAAATGATGCTCAAATAAGTCCAGGGTACATAGAGCTTAGAGCTACCCGACATTCGTCTTTCAGGATAAGGGAAAACCCCGGAAAAAACTTGTCCAGGTAACTCGCCCTGACCGAGATTCGAACTCGGGACCACTTGAACGTGAGGCAGACACGCTACCATCACGCTACCAAGGCGGGATTCGATGTTTTTGTCCAATGTTTTGTCTTTACATTTTTTATTTTCCAAACTACGTAATATATATTTAAATATTTTTTCTATAAAACTCAAATTTATGTATCACAACTTTTGACTATCGGTCGGTCTTTCAGTTTTGGGGGAAAAAAATAACCTAAAAGTTGTAAATGAAAATAAACGCAGTACGTCATTTTAATACGTGATAATTTTATTATTTACGTGTTATCACATTTAAATTATTCATTTTTTACGTTTTTCTACTCACAATAAACAGAAATTGTCAATAAAAGTAACCAGTTCTTGAATGAAACATCTCTTTCACGAATTCCAAACACTTTTGTTTCCAAGTAGCACATTCGTCTTATTTTTTCGTTATTATGGTTTTAATTATTCAAATACCGAACTTTGGTGATATTATTTGTTCCTTTTGACTATTATTATTGTTTAAAGTGGAATTTGACTTGTTGTCGACTTGTTAAATGACAGAAGGTTATCTGACCGTATCGGTTACCGGCACTTGACAGACGTTTGTAAGAACGGCCTTAAGACAATTATTTTTTTAATGAAACTCCTGTAGCGTTTATGAATTTTTAATAACATTTTAAATATGTTAAAACATACCTGGATGCGTGTTGTTGATACGCTGTTGAGTGCGACGGAAAATCTACGGTGTATAGCGTTATGGACAACATAAGGCTGAAATAACGAATGAGTGTGGTTGGGGGGTTAGTTCGGATTGAGCCGACTTCACCCGAATGAGCGTCACATATTGCAGCGTGACGGCTCAGCTTAATTCACTGCCCACAAATGTGCTAAACGCACCTAAAGAAATTTTCACTTCAATAAATCATTTGGGTGTAAAGGTGTGTGTGTGTGTGTGTGTGTGTGTGTGTGTGTGTGTGTGTGTGTGTGTGTGTGTGTGTGTGTGTGTGTGTGTGTGTGTGTGTTTGGAACCATACAGCTCAAGAACGAAAAATCTCTTAAATACCAAAATACTCCCCACTCCTAACTATCGTATTGAATAAATTATCATGTGTTCCAACTGTATGCACGAGAAATGAATGCTTATCTTGAATTGTGTGGGAGAAGTCTCAAAAGTTCTTTTAATTCTGGACAACCTTTGGCATCAGATAATCTGTAACAGAGAAACAAAATCTTGATATATTTTTATAATGTATATAAAAATGTTTTGTGAATTGAACCATTTCTAAGGTATTCTTTCTTTTTTGGTATGAATTTTCTAATGATTATATTTTGGTCAGTTGGTAAGTCGCTATTGCATTTGTCATGTCTAGGTTGTGCAAAGAGAATGGAATTTAAAATCCTCCCATAGCGGCCAGCTCTTGAATGATTTGACTATACCTTAAGTCTATTGCATCCCTCTATTTCCACTGTACATATAAAAATATGTAAGAAATGTACTTCTACAAGCGTTCATTTCGATCAACATGAAGTGTTTGGATATATAACTACTTTATGTAGGTATGAGTAGAGAAAGCAACTATATTTTTTTTTAATTTATTTATCTGTTTCTAGTTTTTCTTCCATGCATCTGGTATGTAGAGCATAATATTCAAAAGTTCGATATCCAAATTTCAATATACATACTGTTTTCAGATTCCTTGTATTGGAATAGCACTTTTAGAAAAAAATGTCATACATGACGATGAATGGATGAAATGATGCTGAAATGAGCCTAGGGTGCATAGAGCCTAGAGTTACTCGCCCCGGTAGCGTAGATGGTAGCATATCTGCCTCATGTTCAAGAGGTCCCGCGTTCTAATCTCGGTCAGGGTGAGTTACCTGGATAAGGTTTTTTTTCCTGGGAGTTTCTCTTATCCTGAAAGACGAATGTCAGGTAACTTAAAGCTCCATGGACCCTGTGCTCATTCGAATATCATTTCATCCATTCCATTCATCGTTCAAAATGTGTTAAAGCTGGAGGACGTAAAGTTAAAAAAAAAAAAAAAAAAAACTGTAGTGTCCTTGAAGCAGTTGTATATAAAGTGATTGTAAATATAATTGCTGAAAAATAGTAAAAGTGAAATTATAATTAAGGCAATTAAGGTGTTAAACCTTCACACATTCGTATATATTTATGCGTTGATACTATTGATTGTATTATTAAGAAATGATATTATGTAAATAAAATATACAATTATGTAGAATTGTGCAAAAACAACTTAATAAAATGCAATTTTGCTGTTGAGCAACAAGGAATTTCAAAATTGTGTGTATATCGGACGATGAATGGAATGGGTAAAATGGTACTCAAATGAGCCCAGGGTCCAAGGAGCTTAGAGGTACCTGACATTCCTCTATCAGGATAAGGGAAAACCCCGGAAAAAACATTATACAGGTAACCCACCCTGACCGAGATTCGAACTCGGGACCTCCTGAACGTGAGGCAGACACACTACCATCCACGCTACCGTGGTGGGCATATATGTGTTTGCTTATGTGTATATGTTTTGTTTTTGTAATTTATGAACTTGTGACCTAATGTGTGTGTGTGTGTGTGTGTGTGTGTGTGTGTGTGTGTGTGTGTGTGTGTGTGTGTGTGTGTGTGTGTGTGTGTGTGTGTGTGTGTGTGTGTGTGTGTGTGTCCATTTATAAACAGCATAATTAAAAACCGAAAAGTCAATTAAACATTAAACCTAGCTATTAAATTTCATCACCCTACAAGGATTCGACACGAAGAATTTCAAGAAAATTCCGGACGCGAACTGACATTTACTTACAAAAGTGTTCGAAAATTTTGATTTCTTCAAAATTGGCTCTAACGATTTTGCTTAAAATGTAGTACATTTCAGGAGTTTCAGGGTAAATGGAATGTAATCCTCAGTTTCTGTGAAAGTCCTATGAAGTCCTCTTTATTGTAAATGACTTTTGAATAAGTGGTAAACCTTAAGAGATACACAAAATCTTGCTGTACAGTATTATTTTGAAAGAAGAATCTTATGAGAAGCATTGTTTAAAATAAGAAAACAGGCCATCAGTCAGATATAGGGAGAGATGATTCGTTCGCTCGCTCGTGCTGGCTGGCTGTATACAGCCAGAAGGTTTTTGCTGCGTGCCCACCCGTTAAGGGTTTTACCTCAGGTAAGATTTAGAATTGAAGTTTGTAGGATGAAGGTGGTGTAGGTCTTTTGGTTGGGAGTTAATTTACAGGTTACCGAAGTACCTTTGGGTTGAAGGGGAGGATGCAGCAGTTTGCACCCAAATCTTTATTTTTGTTTAATTTTTAGTTGGGGAAAAATTTAGATGCCAAACAGCTTAGAAGAAATATGTGGAGCTCAGCTTTAGCTGCTGATAGGATTAGCTCCTTGGTTATCTAGGGTGCCCGCATGCCACACGGGGGACCCGGTGCACTCTAGATCGGCGTCTAGTGGGGTCATAATCTCCCAATGATCTAACAAGGGCACTTCTGTGTGATGATTCTGTGTCAACGTTTGGGATTTACATTCCGCAGGTCTCAGTTTGATTCCCGCCGACCTCCAACTTTGATCTTGGGTGTTTCGTGACTTTTTCATTCCGATAGGCGAATACTGATGTAGTGTCTCAGCTGTCACAATTTTATCTTTTGAGTACAAACGTCACCACAAGGTATGGGGCCAGAGTAATTGAAGGGTATATAGAGACTCGTTTGGAAATACAATTTTTAGAGAAAAGTTGTTGGAGCAACTGGTGACGGTTACGTTATCCGAATAGAGTGATAGTAACGTTAAATTATAGTATTATGTTTTGTTTCTTCGAGTATAAACATAGCCATCAGGCATTCATAATTAATTCACTGCAACTTTATAATGACAAAATTGATTTTAGACATAAAACAGTAATAAAATAAGACAATATTTGAAAGTTTACAGGCAAATGCTACCTCAGTAACCTTTCTTTATATTTCTATATCCTCAAACATCTCTCTTTCTTTAACATATAGGGCCGTATTCATAGTTACCACTTTGGTCTAGACTATCATCCGACTAACTTGGTCCGGACCAAAGGCGGTCTAACTTTTTGGTATTCATAGACGATAAAAGGCCTCGAACCAAGTAAAACCGTGGATCAGCACGGAGCAAATGTTACACGACGTAGAAAAGGACTTCTGCGCATGCGGGACTCCCATAGAGTGCTAAACAAACCACAGTGTACCTAAAAGTTCATTATCCTCTGTGGTAGTTTCACAACTGTTTCTTAATCATTCTTACGGTTGCTGCTGTTGAGGTTCTGTAACAAAGTTTCGTGTGCTGTGCATATGGATAATATGAGGAAGCATGGTATCAATTAGTCAGAGGAAGACCAATGTTATCTCTAGTCCAGAAAGGAATGAACATTATAGAAAATAAATCCGTGACGACGAATACAAATATGAGAAAGAAGGAGGCATGGAGGGAAATTTATAACTAGTTTGCTAATAATGCTACTCACTGATACAGGTCAGCAGTGTTGTCTTGATATCCTCCTCTTGTATAATACCTAAGGATTTGCGTGTCCGGCCTCGGTTATCGTCCCTGACGTACAAGTTAGGACGAATCATTGCTTTCTGGCGTTCGCTTTACTAAACATATCTGCTTTTGAAGCTTAGGTCGTTATATTTCGCAATAATTTCTATTCTTGGTAGATAAGTTTTCCTCCACCGTATTACTTCACGAATTCTACACACAACAGCTACATTCATCCCATTATTGTCGTCCATGCTGCAATGACAGTCCGCCTTTAATCTACCCCTCGGAGGTAGACCAAAATTTGAGCCGGCCCAACATGTTTGGTGTCCGGGCTATCGCTAATCCCAGTTTATGAATAAGTTGGTCCGGACCAAGTCCATGAATATGGCCCATAGAGTCTATTTATCACAAAAGTGTATCTATCTGGTTATCTTTCCTACCGACGTAGGAAAATTTTCTTTTGTTAATAGAACCATTGAAGAATGGAATGAATTGCCTGTAGCAGTCTTTCAGGGCTGTCCCCTGTCGCTGAAGAAATTTAGAAAAAAATCTAGATGGTTTATAGTTTAACTTTTGAATTATAATGGTATATAATATGTAAATAGAGAAGTAATTAGATATGTTTTAAGTGACTAAAGTAAAATAATATCATGTTTGTATTGTTTACTGTGTTATTGTTGTAAATCTAGTATTTGTAATTTGATCTGTATTCTTAACTCTGCCACCGGGTAGTACCCAATTGCAGTCAATAAATACATACACATACATACATACATACATACATACATACATACATACATACATACATACATACATACATACATACATACATACATACATACATACATACATACATACATACATACATACATACATACATACATACATACATACATACATACATACATACATACATACATACATACATACATACATACATACATACATACATACATACATACATACATACATACATACATACATACATACATACATACATACATACATACATACATACATACATACATACATACATACATACATACATACATACATACATACATACATACATACATACATACATACATACATACATACATACATACATACATACATACATACATACATACATACATACATACATACATACATACATACATACATACATACATACATACATACATACATACATACATACATACATACATACATACATACATACATACATACATACATACATACATACATACATACATACATACATACATACATACATACATACATACATACATACATACATACATACATACATACATACATACATACATACATACATACATACATACATACATACATACATACATACATACATACATACATACATACATACATACATACATACATACATACATACATACATACATACATACATACATACATACATACATACATACATACATACATACATACATACATACATACATACATACATACATACATACATACATACATACATACATACATACATACATACATACATACATACATACATACATACATACATACATACATACATACATACATACATACATACATACATACATACATACATACATACATACATACATACATACATACATACATAACAACAATAAACACAATTATATTCCTGAGGAGACACTTAATAGACTAGGAACTTTAGAAAGAAATCAGTGGACAATACACTTTAGTTGGGTGAAAGCACATGCAGGAGTTACTGGTAACGTGCTAGCAGACATATTAGCAAAATCAGCTGCTGAAGACATCGAAATAAAGACTATTTACAACAAGGTACCAAAATCTTCTTTGAAAACTGAAATAGAGAGGGCAGGACATCTACAGTGGCAACAGAGATGGAGCAGTACAAGTAAAGGAGCCCTTACCAAATCATTCTTCCCTTTGATAAAGGATCGTCTTAAGACAAAACTACCATTAACAGCGACATTCACTGCAATGGTATCAGGACATGGAAAAACTAAAGCTTACTTGTATAGATTTCATATCATAGATGATCCCCAATGCACCTGCAATAGCCCACAGCAGACCGCAAACCACCTCATCTATGAATGTAGAGACACAAAACATCAGAGGGACAAGTTGATTGAAGAAGTACACAAGAATGGAGGAAATTGGCCAGTGTCAAACCAAAACCTTATAAATAAACATTTGAAAGCTTTTTGTATATATGTTAATTCAATTGACTTGTAAACAATTTTTATTTTAAAACAATACGTGAATTGAACATTTAAATTCTAATATTTAAAAAACTATTGTAAAATAATATCAAAATGTGATTACTATTTATAATGTATCTATGTAATTAAATGCATGTAATGTTACTCCGTAACGGGGCATGCTGTTAAAGTTCAATAAAATAAAAAAAAAAAAAAAAAAAAAAATACATACATACATACATACATACATACATACATACATACATACATACATACATACATACATACATACATACATACATACATACATACATACATACATACATACATACATACATACATACATACATACATACATACATACATACATACATACATACATACATACATACATACATACATACATACATACATACATACATACATACATACATACATACATACATACATACATACATACATACATACATACATACATACATACATACATACATACATACATACATACATACATACATACATACATACATAAAATCATTAATCTCACCGCTTTTGGTATCACCTAATGGGCATCAGTTCTTTGAGTCATAATTCTCTTTTATTGTAATGAAAATTATTATTTGGAGCTTCTTTCGCTTTGAAAGTCACACCTTGCTACTGGACCTACGTGTGACTGTACAGTGGAAAGAGTATTAAAGAGTAGCCTTAGCTCTTTGAGGCATTATTCTCTCGTATTGTAATGAAAATTATTATTTGGAGCTTCCCTGGCTTCTACTGGACCTAGGTGTGACTGTACAGTGGATAGAGTACTAAAGAGTAGCCTTAGCTCTTTGAGTCATTATTCTCTCTTATTGTAATGAAAAGTATTATTTGGAGCTTCCCTCGCTTTGAAAGTCACACCTCGCTACTGGACCTACGTGTGACTGTACAATAAAAAGAGTAATAAAGAGTAGCCTTAGTTCTTTGAGAAATTATTTTCTCTTATTGTAATGAAAATTATTATTTGGAGCTTCCCTCGCTTTGAAAGTCACACCTCGCTACTGGACCTACGTGTGACTGTATAATAGAAAGAGCACTAAAGGGTATCCTTAGTTCTTTGAGACATTATTCTCTCTTATTGTAATGAAAAGTATTATTATCCTTGATTGGGATTCGAACTCGGGACCTCTTGAACGTGATGCAGACATGCTCTCACTACACTACAGAGACTAGTCGTCTATCTCTTCCCATCGCCCTTCACCTTTACTGGGATTCGAACTCGGAACCTCTTAAACGTGACGCAGACACGCTACCAATAAAATGGAATGCATTAAATGGGTTTATTTATAGGTTAGTAATTCCTACGATATTATTATTATTATTATTATTATTATTATTATTATTATTATTATTATTATTATTATTATTATTATTATTATTATTATTATTATTATTATTATTATTATTATTATTATTATTATTATTATTATTATTATTATTATTATTATTATTATTATTATTATTATTATTATTATTATTATTATTATTATTATTATTATTATTATTATTATTATTATTATTATTATTATTATTATTATTATTATTATTATTATTATTATTATTATTATTATTATTATTATTATTATTATTATTATTATTATTATTATTATTATTATTATTATTATTATTATTATTATTATTATTATTATTATTATTATTATTATTATTATTATTATTATTATTATTATTATTATTATGATTATGATTATGATTATGATTATGATTATGATTATGATTATGATTATGATTATGATTATGATTATGATTATGATTATTATTATTATTATTATTATTATTATTATTATTATTATTATTATTATTATTATTATTATTATTATTATTATTATTATTATTATTATTATTATTATTATTATTATTATTATTATTATTATTATTATTATTATTATTATTATTATTATTATTATTATTATTATTATTATTATTATTATTATTATTATTATTATTATTATTATTATTATTATTATTATTATTATTATTATTATTATTATTATTATTATTATTATTATTATTATTATTATTATTATTATTATTATTATTATTATTATTATTATTATTATTATTATTATTATTATTATTATTATTATTATTATTATTATTATTATTATTATTATTATTATTATTATTATTATTATTATTATTATTATTATTATTATTATTATTATTATTATTATTATTATTATTATTATTATTATTATTATTATTATTATTATTATTATTATTATTATTATTATTATTATTATTATTATTATTATTATTATTATTATTATTATTATTATTATTATTATTATTATTATTATTATTATTATTATTATTATTATTATTATTACTGAAGAAGTATTAAAATGCCAAGAAGCTGACTCCAGCAGAAGTTGGAGATGTAGCCAAACTGTTGTGCTGGAGAAGGGCATATGGTACGCCTGTTATTTGGTTGCTTCCGCCATGTCATTTACATGTGAGAGATAAAGCACCTGACACCTTCGCTTTAACATGTTATTTTGTTATAAACATGCCACATTTTCTCGGCAGTTTGCAAATGCTACCTCTGGTATCTTGCGGATCCATCGCTGGTCACGTACTGCCAACAACAAACACGGTGTCTGATTGGCATTCATTACCAAGTTGGCTCTTAAGAAAGGTGTGAAGCCAGGCAATCACGACGTGGCACCTGTTGCGGGCAGATCGTGCACCGAGGGCAAACACATGCTGCAATGTCCGGCCAGTTTTTGCTACAATTTTCGCATTATCTTTCGTCGGTAAATTATAGTAGCGGGTTGCTCAGGCATCCACGAACATCAGCTCTTTGTCGCTTCACCAATAATTACGATAATTTCTTTCAATTATAATAAGTAAAGTAAATTGTTAACTACTTAGCGTTTATTAAAGCTATGTAATAACCGCATTACTTTAGAGAATTTAAACGTATAATAATTGGACTTCCTGTGTAGCTATCTTAATATATATTAACCGAACAGCTTTGCTCAGACGTTAAGAAGTTGTGAGTTTGATTCTCATTGCCAATCTGACCAGCCGCGGCTCTGGGCGAATTGATTAATTGACTCGGAAAATTGGCTAACCTAAATTCGCAAAATCAGTATCGCAAAAGCCGATTTTATACTGGAATAGTGCTTTTGAATTTCGATGGGGCTTCCCTCTTTATATGAATCCAAAAGTTCCTTAAAATTATCTTTATTTAAAGAGTCCTCGCTTTCAACCAAACTTAATGGCACCTTACAATATGTAACACTAGGGTTCTTCTGAAAGATCCGTGGTTCAAATCCCAACTTTGGCATTGAATTTTTCAGTCCGAATCTACCTTTCTAACGTCCTCCGTGGTTAAAATGTGAAAGAACAATTAATTACCAATATATTCTCTGTTACATGTACCATAAACTCTGTCTTCATAACAAAAACACTTTTGGAGTAGATGTCTTCGGATATATCAACAAAAAGGTAGCTGGAAATTGTCAAGTAAGCATAAACATATACAAAAAAAGTACTGACTGAAATAATATATTGCTCTAAGAAGGGGATCCACAAAAATACTTCGACAGTAATAATAATAATATTGAAATTGTATTTATGTATTTTTTCATCTTACATGTGTAGCATACAGAAGTAATTTTACATGGATTATCACTAATATGCAAAATTTAATTTTTGTGTGGGTTTTTTATTTTAATATGTAATTATCCCTAACTTGAGTGTTGAATCATAATATGAACTTAGTTTTTCTCCATCACATTCCAATTTTTCACAATATAGGAAATATTGAAATATGCAGTTTTATACTAGCCTGTATCAAATTTACATTATATTATTAAATACAAGTTAATAAATCCATTACTGTAAACACAACACTCTTCAAAATTAACTAATATTTCACATAATCCCTTAAATTTGAACATTTAACCAGTTTTTTACACACTGTCTTGAAATTAAATGAACTTTTTGTGGAGTTCCTACCATGGAAAGTATTTGATACATTTATTTCAGCGACCAGCAATAATCATATTCACATTTCACTTTCTCTAGTAGTGTCTTTCCATTTCCTTTATGTCCTGCTGAAATCTTTCACCCTGCTCTTCACTGACACAGCTGAGATTTTCTGAAAAAAAAATGTCAAAATGAGAGTGCAGGAAATGTCTTTTCACACTCATATTGCAGCCCAGCTTTCGAAAGTTCTCAAGTATATTTTCTAAAATATCTTTGTAATTTGGATCCTTGTCGTTTCCCAGAAAGTTTTTGATGACACTCTTAAAACCAATCCTTGCCTCTTTTTCAATACCTGTCATTGTTTCTTCACATAAGGTATCGGAAATCAACTTCATAATTTGTGAACCAACAAATACTCCCTCTTTAATTTTAGCATCAGATATTCCAGGGAACTTCTTGCAGATATATTTGTAGCAGTTGCCATCCTTATTCAAAGCCTCTTATATATTGCTTCATTAAGCCTAATTTTATGTGCTAAGGTGGTAAAACAACATTTTTGGGGTCCACAAAACACTCATGAATTACATTTTTCATTCCTGGCACGAGTATGTCTCTCTGCTTCCAATTTTTTCTTGTCCAGTGATTGGATTGGGCTCTACTATCACATTTACAAATAAATCATGGCATTTTATTGTAGCCTGATTGCTGGCCTAGTAGCACGTCAATACCTCTCCACATACCTTCCACTTATGTTCTTCGTATTTGACTTTTTCTAGGAGTAATTTTAAGTTATGATATGTTTTCTTGAGGTGAACTGAATGGGCTATCGGAGCTGAGGCATATTTATCTCCATTATACAAGAGTACACCATTCAGACTAACTTTAGAGGAGTTTATAAAAAGACTCCATTTACCTGAAATACATTCAGCAGCTCCCAAGGCAATCACTAATCTAGGAATATCGTGACAATATGTAAGATTTTAAACTGGGAGAAATATGAAAAAAATTCCTCTTCACGGTGTCTGTACCAACAAAATGTTCCTGGAGAGAGGAAATGTTTTTCTTTTAGTCTGGACCCCAAAAATTCAGCGGCATCCTTAGGAAGATTTAAGTCTCTAACCTAATCATGTGTGAATTATTGAGGTTGATGAAATTCCTGTTTTTGTTCTATATCTAAATCACTGCTGATGCCTTGACAACTTTTTTCAGTATTTGATGACGATTCATTTCCAAATGCTTCTATTGGAGATGGCACAGGAAGACCAGGCCCATGTAATATGGGTCTTTTTGCTGACAGTAAATTTGGATAAATGATTTCTTTCATAATTTTTGTGTTGTAGCCTGTAACATCACTTACACAAAAATAGCAATCATCCACATGGTTTCGAGGTTCATGCCAGATCAAAGGAATAGCAAAGGGCATACCAGCATTTTTTCCTTTACTCCACTTCCTTAGTTGTTCTACATACCTTTTTTGGAGACCATTTTTTGTCAAGATCTCCAAGTTCCATATGAAAATAGATTTTGTAGGCCTTTTTAACAAAATTTGTAACATTTTGTCTTCTCTTTCGAACAACAAAACTGCCACAGATATGGCAAAATATATCAGGTTTAGTTTTACACTACCTGGAAGACATATTGCTTCAAATTCTCAAAATATGTATGACATACAACTGCCTGTTACGAAAACAGATCATCACTACTTGAAAAGCAGTTATAGACTGAGCTAAATATGCAGGTATTGTTGTCTGTTACATTGTTATATTGTTGTGAAGCACTTTAATTTCAACAATTAAATTAGTATTCTTTCTTGGTTTATTGGTATCTTTTCAGTTCCATACAATACAGGGTGTATATAAATGAATATCGGTGTTTTATCTCTTTATAATATTACATTCAACTTAGAGTTATAAATGATATGTCAAATGAAAAAGCAATTTAGTTTTACCAAGAACCTTATAAATGCTCAATGTGACTACCCTTTGTCACACGGCACACATCAAGTCTATAGCCGAGTTCTTCCCAAACGTTGATAAGTGTGTATTCAGTAATTGTAGCGATAGCTGCTTCAATCCGGTTTCTTAATTCAGGGAGGTCAGCACGACACACGATCCTTGATAAAGCCCCAAAGGTAAAAATCGCATGGCGTTAGGTCAGAACATGGAGGCCATGCATAGCAAGCCCTGTCATTGGGGACCTTGCGGCCTATCCAACGCTCGGGTACAGTAACCTTCAACCAATCGCGTACTTCGTTATGCCAGTGAAGTGGCGCACCATCTTGCTGGAAAATTAAGTACTCTGGCTCATTTTCTTCCAACTGAGGGAAGAGCCATTGCTCCAGTGTGTCAAGGTAAGAAGTGCCAGTTACAGTAGGTTCACCAAAAAAGAAAGACCCATAAACTTTTCGACGGGATACGGTACAAAAACATCCAGCTTAGGGGAATCTCGTTGCATTTGTACCATCTCGTGAGGATATTCTGTTTTCCAGATGCGCACATTATGAGTGTTAACATTTTCACGGAAGTGAAAGGTCGATTCATCACTGAAGACAACACGATCCATAAAATCGTCATCGTCATGAAACAACATGTCGTTTGTGAAATTGGCACGTAATCCGCGGTCTGTCGGCTTTAGAACCTGTAAGAACGGTAAGGAAGTAGACGTAAACGTTTTCTTACAACTTTCCAAACAGTCGACACAGGAACTTATAATTCACGACTAGCATTCCCGACTGATTTCTTTGGGCTACAGTGAACGATTCTCTCACTCACTCAACAGTCTCTTCACTTACTCTTGGTCATCCCGTGCTCTTCCGTTTACAAAGGCAGCCGGGATCTTCAAACTGATGATACCATCTACGAATGTTATTATCTCTAGGAGGATCACAACCGAACTTAATGCGGAACGCACGTTGTACAGTAACTACTAATTCGGTCTTTGCAAACTGCAAAACACGAAACGCTTTCTGTTTACTAGTCGCCATCTTTGCTACTAGCGCTGTCTAGCGGACTGCGGCAGAAACATTGCACGCACATGCGCACTGGTACCAACAAACAAAACTGAGTTGCTTTTTCATTTGACATATCATTTATAACTAAGTTAAATGTAATTAATATTATAAAGAGTTAAAACCCCGATATTCATTTATATACATCCTGTATATTTATGCACAGAACTACATTAAAACATTTTGGGTAAAACTACTGATTGTGCAAAAATGGTACGTGGTAGAAAAAAACTGATTACAGTTTTGGAATCAGCACATCAAATTTAGTAAAGTAGAGCTATTTTGGAGGAAACCCCAGAATCATGCCTAACGGTGTTATGTTTGAAAAAGATTAGTGTATTGAATGTAAGCATTTCGTTTGTTAAAATTAAAGTTGGCACTGAAGTAAGCAGTGTCTATACGCACGGTTCAAATAGTAGTCCCCGAGGTATAAGACGCTCCACCAGATGGCACATCTATTAATATGCCTCGCAGATGATCAGCGAATTGTAAGATGATAACGGTTGGGAATGCGAATATTATAAATTTGAGAGTATGAGGCAACAGGTGTGGAAGCAAGCGACCATTAAAAGGCCATGTTAGGCGTCACAGCCTAACACCTCAATAACACTACGTCATTCGTTTTTATCTTACCGGACAGAACAATCGGACACGCGGTCGTGCAAGAAAGGCCTACACATCTGGCGCCTCGACAGTCTCAAACATTATGGCAAATGTTAAGTACAAAACATTATATCTCTGAGCCGTTCACAAAGAAGAAGAGTTTGTACAAGACCGAGCAGAGAAACTATGTGAATGTTTACATACAGTTTTAAAGAGTGTCTGTAGACGATCAGTTTGAACTCTATATTTTTTGTATGACTTTAAGGAAAAAATGAATAGCGATATACCACTTCAAAATATATGTTGCCGCCTTTGTAGCGTAGGTGATAGCATATCTTCCTTAAATTCAAAAGATACCGAGTTTAAATCTCAGTCAAGGTGAGTTATCTGGATAAGGTATTTTCCGGGGTTATCTTTCATCCTGAAGAATGAATATCTCTTAAATCTAAGCTCTATGTACCCCGGAATCATTTGTACATCATTTCATTCATTGTTCTATATGACTTAACATTGGAGGTTTTCCCTTCTCCTGAAAAATGAATGTCTGATAACTCTAAGCTCTATGTATCCTCTATTCATTTGAACATCATTTCATTTCGTCCAATTTGACTTAGCTTTGGAGGTTTTCCCTTCTCCTAAAAGATGAATGTCTGGTAACTCTAAGCTCTATGTAACCTGTACTCATTTGAACATCATTTCACCCATCGTCCGATATGATTTAACGTTGGAGATTTTCTCTTATCCTGAAAGATGAATGTCTTGTAATCTTAAGCTCTTTGTACGCTGCACTCATTTGAACATCATTGCATTCAATGTCCGATATAACAATATTGGAGGACGTAACTTTAAAAAACAACTTTCTCTATGATAATGGCATAGTTTCAAATAAAAAAACAAAATCAATGTTTATGTCGGAAATGAATAAACCTGTAAATATTATTTGTCATAAATTGTGCACTTAAAGCAGATATCTACATCTACATTTTCGTAAAGTAAGGTTTTGCCTATCTCTTTGTTGTTACCAATTGCAGAAAGGTAATGCAGATAAAATCTTATTAAAAAAAAATGTAGTGCTGAGTAAAGCACACGTTTATATCAAATAAGCCATTATTTTAAATTTTTGAGGTGACCATTTCGGTATTATATCTTATTGTTGGTTTTTATTTTAAGACACTTATACATTCTGAAATGGAAGTCATTTCTCCTTGCTTGCTGACTATGTTAT